>NW_019059805.1:997723-1113902 GCF_000696155.1 Zootermopsis nevadensis
TGACTTATAAGTGTCACTGCATCACAACCTGGAAACCACAACATTCCACCGTCAGTGGGTTCATCACCTCTTTCACATATTATAGACATTCTCATCTAGGGGCATTCTGTTAAAATTACTTAGTAGAAATCTGAGCAAGAGAAACTTTGTGAATGATTGAAGTTGCATAGTGCGCTGTTGGAAGAGTAGTGAATGAAACACATGACTGAAATACAACTGACAATTAAATGCGATTGAAACAGAAATTAGGCACGGTTATAACCTGATGGTAGGAGTGAGTTTAAAAGGAAGGGTTTTGAATGATCGGCTATATCATTCACCTAATATTATTATGATAATCAAATCAAGGAGGAAGAGATTGGTGGACATAGCGGAACTCAAGAATGTGTGTACAGTTTTTGTTGGAATGTCTGAAGGAAAGACAACACTCTGAAGATACAAGCATAGATGGGAAAGTAATATTAAACTGGATCTTATGAAAACAGGTTGGGAGAATGTGGACTGGATTTGTATGGGTCAGGATAGAGATTGGAGGCGGACTCTTACGAACGTGGTAGTAAACCTTTTAGGTCCACAAAAGGTGGAAATTTTTGACCAACTTTTAAGCTTCTCAAGAATGTTCCATGGAGTACATCAGTTAGTTAGTTGATTGGTTGCTTAGTTAGCTTCACAATTCATACCCTTCGCCATACATTAAGGCGATCAAATCAAGGGCAATGATACGGTCAAGGAATGTAGCACTCATGGGAGAAATGAAAAATGATTGCAGAATTGTAGCAGGAAATCCTGAAGGGAAGAAACTACTAGTAGACTTAGGGATATTGGCAAAACAGATAATTTTTGACTCAGTGAAGTAGGGTGTGATAGTGTAAGTTGGGTTCAACTTGCTCAAGTGACATATTCTTGTGAAGACGGTAATGATCCTGCAGAGTCCATAAACTACACGGAAACTTCTGACTGATTACTAGCTTCTCATAGAATAACTTCAAGAAATTTTACCAATTTCAGGTCTGATGAGAGATATAAATCTGTAATGAAGACATTTACAACATTCTGAGTGTACATTTTTTTTATTTCTGTCTTTGTAAAGTGGCATCGCTTGCTCCTTTATGCTTCAAATAAGGTCACCACTTTGGAAGATGTAGGCCGGATTGAGTGGAAGAATACCACTGCTAGGCCCTGCCGTGATATGTTGAGGGCGGACAAGCTAGAAAGTGAAAGGCAGTTCACATAATGTGCATTACTCGCTGCCAAGAGCGACGCCCTCTAATGACACAAGATAAAACCTAATACAAATCGAGAACAGAAGAACCTAAAACAGCGATACAACGTGTACACACCATTACGTATTACGGCAATTTTCATAAGGTTCGTAATACCTATTCTGAGTCACGCAGTCCTTATTACGTGTTTTCAGGTCACGTCTGGTTCGTGCATGATACGATATATATAATTAACTTTGCCCTCCTTAAATGTTAGTCGCCGCTAAGACTCACTTTAGTAGACTATTAAAATGTGCCCGTTTCTGCAGCTCTCTTCGTATCCTTCGAGACATTACGAACAGATTTGACCCAGAGCTCCCATTATACAGATTTTGTTAAATCCAAAATAAGCTGCAGGATTCTCTGAATGTAAGATCAGAGGATCACATTGTTTCCATCTACACAGATTTACAAAACGAAAAAGAATACATGACCGTTGTGAGATTTCAGGTTTTCGCGACGGCGAATGTGAATTAAGATGGCTGTCTTCTTGGTTGTTGCGCCGTGTAGTCTCGTAGAAGTTTACCAACGTTTCAGAGGTGCTTGTTGCCTCCATCATAAAGACGATGAATGCGTGATGATGGAGGCAGAAATTGCGTTTGAAACGTTGGAAAGCTTTACCAGGTGGCGCAACAACCCAGAAGACGTCATCTAAATGCATGCCCGTGTTCCAAACAGGAGTCGAAACCTCAACACCAGGGAATGAAGGACCCAAGAACACGCGACAAGAGGAATCGGCAGTTTCAGCAACACTGCTGCTATAAAATGCCGGTAATTAATTTAACACCAGCCTCTGTGGTTAACTTCAGGATGTGTATCTGCGTTAGTGATGTGTAGGCTTCCTATATAGTATTGATTGCGAAAATAAAGTGAGCATGATGAACCAGTTTGCTAAACGTTGTTTCCATGAGCTGAAATAAAATTATATGAACTAGGAGTTGTGAAATGCGTACAGGTCTGAACACTCCAACGGAAGAGATCACTTGCAAGTAAATGAAAGATTTAGAATATTGGGCTAAAATGGCTGTGGAATGGATTCGTCTATCTCAATACAGAGTCTAGTGGATGGGTCTTGTGAATAGGATAATAAAATGTCAAGTTCAATAAGAGGGGAGGAATTTATTGACCGTTTAAACGGCTGTCGTTTTTTGAAGGACTTTTCCATAGTTAATTAATTAGCTTTTATATTTTGTTGAAGATAAAAGAGCAAGTAGTTCAGGTGTGTGTTGCGTGTGACCTGTAGACGTTTTATATTATGTGGGAGAAGTCTGTTCACATAACTTAAATTTTCTATTGTGTAGTTCTCGTTAGGAAAATCCATAAATATTAAAGTCAAATTATGCGGATGACCTAACTGCGGGATTTCCAGTTCATAACCGATGAGCAGGACGGCCCGACACGTAGTTGTGTAATTCATTCCTGTATTTAACAATGCTATGTGAGCTACTTAGGTTTTTAGCGGCGATGAAAATAAATTTGTATATAGTCAATTGAAAAGGATAGGGAAGGAATCGGTCGTAGTTTATTTTAAAGTACTACCCCTACACTGCTGGATTGACATGTCATGTGCCTTATCTCTTTATCTAACTCGCAGAATCGGGTTCTACATATAAAATTATAAGTTCATCAAAATAAGTTACATAACAGAAAGACGCAAATCCCTATTTAGGCTTTTGAGTGGTCCTTGAATGTAACATCCATTCTGCTATCCATACAACAAACGTGTGTTATAAAATGCCGGTCTTCATATAAATAATACTTGTGAGACATTAATATTTCCTGTCAAAGTGTAACTATGGGTTTATACCCACTTTAATATCATGAAATTTTGCATAAAGGCAAAGTCATTGCTGTTCTCTACGGCACACACGCACCAACATTATTTTAATTAAATATCGGAATTGATGTTAAATTTGGTAATTTCAATTTTGCAGTCACGTCACAGAATAAATTAAAATGGCCATTCTTTCCTTGGAGTGTACTTTATTAAAGCTAAAACTGTAAATTTTAGTATAATCATTCATGAAACCGGCGGAAAATCTACAATATAACTTCATGGAGTACAGTCTTTGAGAAACTGGTACTTGCTCAAGAAATCCCGTATCTTTTATGGTACCCGCCTTGTTCACAAGACTCCGCCACTGGACTTGGCTTGAGCCAGACTAATAGGTCCAATTGCTCACGCTGTTTCTTCAAGACCAGTTTTGATATTATCTTCTCATTTATGTCTAGGTCTCCCAAATGGTCTCTGCCCTTCAGGCTTTGCGAATCATTATATACAACAACATTTTTATGTCGTAGGGTGTTGAAATCTCTATAAGTGAACCATCATCATTAATTACTTACAGGAGACAAAAAATGCATGACATGATGTATTAGATGGCTTAAAATATGGATTGCTCGTTACCTGATAGATGACTTCCTTAACCGATTACGATTCTCGGCAGAATCCACTTTCCCTGTCAAAGCGCTGCCGATGTGGTAATTCCCAAGCGTTTAAGAGCACTGAGAGAGATCTCAGTTCATCTTCGCAGACTCGTCTCACGCAAATGATGCAGCAACTTTCTACGGCATCTGCCGGTCATATGCAGTAACTTGTACAGAGTGATAAGAAATAACTGAACTGCTTTTGTATAATATTAACATTA
The DNA here is from genome assembly GCF_000696155.1 of Zootermopsis nevadensis. The sequence continues at coordinate 1,001,634 of NW_019059805.1, forward strand.
CTGATATATTTTTAATTGTCGCGGTTATATTGTGTCATATAATAAAAACGTGGTCCTCCTGAGTTCGCCCCCTTCTCTCGCTCTTTCTACGTCTGGTATTAATCCAAAGAATTTACGATGAGTTGTACACGTAGTAAATGGATTAGCAGTTTATCTAAGAAAATTCCGTACCTCAGATTGCAAAGTGCCGAATGATATTATGATTAATAAATTGCTTCTGAAGGGTAGGGATGGAAGCAGACATTGTCTGGTTTAAAATACAATGTCCTAAAGTCACGTCAACCGAAGTTAAAAAATAAATATGTTGTTGGTGTGATAGGTATATTTAAAATTGCCATGAATCAAGGTAACGTTGAACCCCTGCCACGGCGTGGGCCTTGATCGTTCGCACAATCGGATCCTGTGTAGATACAATTCTTGCGACGGGCTGATCCCCTATCCAAGAATCCCTATCACGTGTCTAAATACAAATATTACATCGATCAGTGTTTTTACCAAAAGAGAGAAGCTCAGAATTATACGCTGGCTAATAGCGAGTAAAATCGCATTTGTAATTGATGCTTTAGTCAAATGTTTGTGCAACAAGTATCATACCGTTTGAAATTGTGGTTATTGTTGAACACAATTTTAGAAGCAGTTAGAGATAAATCAGGTACTTTCCTGACTACTGTTCCAAATAATTCAACAATTTTTCTGCCCATGAAGACGCCTTTTGTCATAACATATGAAGAGCTAATTAAAGAAATTGGCAGATCTCTACTAACTCATGAAACACTCTAAAATATCGACAAGAAAATAGTTTCGAAAACTGTCATGTCTTAATTCTACGGCTCAGCAGCTATTCATGACCGGCTGTTATTATGTTTTTTTTTCTGTAACTGTTTGTTTTCTGGTATTTCAAGCAATATATTATAATGGAATCGCCACATGCCACTATAATAAGAGTAATTCATTTACGTAATTGTATATTCCGCATTTCAATACAACATATAATTGAACAAGCGAGGTTTTATCATTGTATCACAGGAGTACAGCCTGTTGGCATTAGGTTGGCATGTCTGACATATTCTTTCTACTTCTTTCCGCCAGATGGCAAATATTATGCAAAATGGCAGATGTTAGGTTGTTCCACCAATAAACGTAAGTAATTGAAACTTCCGTTCCGCCATATTTCAAAACGGTTATGGCACGTCTGTAAGTTGAAAGTGTTCAGTGTTTTTTTTAAAACATTTATGATTATCTTGAACGTATGTTTTATACAATACAGTTAAATTCGAACTACAATAAATATATTTGTTTATGATGTTTGATTAGCAACCAGTATTCTAAATAATCGTTTTTGTAAACCGTAGTTATTTGAAAGTTTAAACCCTGAAATTTGTCGTGAATGTTACTTTGTATAGATGGATACAGAAAGCTATTAATCTACAGTACGATCTAAAACTATCTCCAGGAGGAGGGTTTGGCTTATTGGAATTTTAGAAGGGCGTGAATAATTTATCGTGTGTGCAGTATTTAGAAAAGAACCATGTGAACAGTTATTACTTGCATGTTATTAATCTGTATTAACATATTCATGATCATAACCTAATGAATAGGGAACTATGACGATATTTTATGTATTTTTTCACAGAATTTAAATCATTGCAATTTTTTATTTTAAATTATTTTATGTATTAAATTGTTTTCTTGTCACTTTATAAAGGACAAATTCTGCAAGTACTTCCAGCATATATTTCACTTTTAAACACTAAAATAGAAAGGTAGAAATAGCACTGCCTGAAGAGAATAAAGTTTCTTGTTATGCCAAAACTTTTATACATGTTTCTCTGAACCTTGTTCATGTAGATTAGAGTCCTAATGCTTTTTTATAAATAGTTATTTTTATATTATGCTACGGTGAATGGCGTCCTATTAAAGCCTTGTTTGATTGTTAATATGTATAAGTATATTCTTAGGATGTGACCATCATCATGTATATAGATACATAGTGCAGTCTTGTAAAAGCCAATGGAAGTCTCAGGTGATAATGCTCTAGCCGAAAGGCTTAGAAGAGAAGACCCAGAACAGTTTCACATTTTGGTCAGAATGCATTTATCATTTGTATTGGACCTCAACACTGATGAGTAAGTACTGAATAAACATATTGTGAAATGTGGTGGAACATAAAGCTCTTATGTCATGATTTGTTATTATAGTAGTCTGAAGTGCATGTACAGTAAACCTTAAGATTTGACATAGAAACGTTATAGTTTATTGTTTAATATACACCTATGGATGATGATGATGAAGTAGTCTTTTCTTCATGACAGAATTCACATTTTTCTCCTAGATGTCACTGTCTGCATATCCTATTCTTTATATTCTATTCTTTGTTATATTAATCACATATTTCTTCCAATTATTATTATTTTTTTATAAATTGATTTACTAAAGTAATAAAAATTAAAGCTTGTGTGGTGTTTTGGTAAATATAAAAACTGCCAAATAAATTTTTATCTATGTCTCAGTCTGGTTAAATTATAACATATGGTGAAGTAACTCCTGAAAATGTTTGAGGTATGGATGAAACGTAAGGTTAAATACAAATATTATGAAGTTGTATTTGTGAGTATTTATATGTGCCAGTAGTCTCACATAGTAAAATAATTATTAAAAATTTGATTTTCAAGGATTATCAATTTTAACTAAATAAAATCAGTTTAACCAGTGCCATTTATGCCTGTATGAAGTACAATAAGTGCAAGTGTAGCTCATTAATTAATCCTGACCTGAACCCTACAAATGTACGAGGCTTGTTCAAGTGAAACCTGTTTGTGGATTGTTCTGGGCAAAGGAGTAAAGGCAATTGGACTTTCTCTGCAAAGAACTCTGTAGGCTGCTACTATGACCACTGTGGTTTTGCTGCCTTTATCCAACCCAAATCTACAACCGTTTAGTGCTATCTTGAGGGGGCTAAACACATATGGTGACAGATCTAGGATGTGTGGGGAATGGTTCGATGCCTTTCAGTGCATGGAGCACAGAATACCCTGGACAGTGTGCATTGCAGAGCAACATTATGGCACCCCTCATGAGCATGGAGGGATACTGATGGCAGTACAAAGTTTTCGGTTCCAGAGTAGTGTCGTGCATTCATCGTGATGTCAGGGTCCTTGACATCGGCATCGGTAGTCAACTGATGTGGTAGAAAACGTTTGTTTGGATGGATTTTGCAACTGAAAAGCTGGCATGAAACTGTGTCATACTATTCCTATTGGCTGTAACATCCATTCTCTTGTGCAGCTTGTGATCAGCTGCTACTGAGTCATGCACACAACCATATGTTTACCTGCAACTGGTCATATTTGCTAGCAATGCCACAAATGGTTTTCATTTTAACAACTCTCATAATGTAAAGTTGCTGAATAACTTTTAAGATTTTGTTGTTTGTACTGTAGCTGTTTGTCTGAATCGCATGTCTCCACCATCCACTGTCTTGGCGGTGTGATGCATGTACTCTCTAGTATATGGAAGGATTCATATTGCTGTGTGCAGTCATTACAAACTAGTCAAAGTGAACAGCATGCTAGCAGCTTAGAACTTGTATGGTATGCTAATTTATGTTGCATTTTGTACAGTAAGCTTGTATTGTGTTATTATATTTTCAAAATATGGTACACACTATTTTAACATGGGAGGCTTCCTGACATTCAGGCAGTACAACCTGGACGTTCAACTTTGCTATTACTAGATGTAATCATAAGTCATTTGAATCTGGTTCATTCAGAATTTACTTCTTGAAGATCCACTTTAATTCTAACCTTATACCTCCTTTACCAAGGGGTAGTTTCCAGCAGGTTTCGTTAATAAAATTTTATGTTACTTCTTGTTTTTTCTAGTAGCCTGAATAAAATAATTGTTGTAACCAGGGGGCATTTAAAGTAGTGAAGTCGAGTCAATTTTTCCTGACTATTCAACAAATCTTTATCATACAATAATATGTATGTATGACTGCCTGGCAATCCTATTCTGAGAAGTATAGTTACGTCAATTTGAATTGCAGCTTTGTGTGTACAGTGTAAATACAATATATGATTTAGCTGAGCTGATAAATTCTGGCATTAAGAATACATAATTTTAACTAGTTGCAGATACCAAGTAATTATCATAAGATTTAGGTTATTATCATACATGCTATGTTTTTGTCTCTTTCACTTATATGTAATAAAAGAGTAAAATAATTTGTACCCTGGGTTTGGTTATCTGATGTATTAGTATCCCACCACCAGAATGTTGCTTAAAGTTTAAAATACATGGTGAGTCACAATTAGGTCCCATATGTCAGTATAATTCCTACATTGATAGCACTCAAGTAACAAGTTGTGAGATACAAGGTTCTCATGACAGTGAAGAAGTTGTTCTTCTGGATTGTGATGTCATGTGGACACATAACGAACATTTTGGAGAAACATTTTGTCTACATCTTAATGGCTGAAGTAATCTTGAAGATTGAGATGTGTGTGTCCAAAACATTGGTTTTTGCCTATGAATCCACATGGCATCATGATTGAAAATGCTTTAAGATGTATGAGATCAACTTATTTAGGCACTTGACTGTTTCAGTTGTGAATGTTCCTCGGAGAAGGCAAAATCTCGTCTGCAAAAATGGGGTTTTGTTCCATTTTCCAAGAAAGGGAAGTGTGTTGTGAAAGGTGTAATGGAGGGAGCACCACTTACACAGGAGGGTATCTGTCAAGTCTACCAACTTATCGAATTCCTCAGCAAGGAGCAAAGTAATATCATAAAAACATTTTATTATGAACTGTTGTATATTAACCCATTCATGTGCATGTCCATATATTTATGTGGAAATGATAATAAATTGAATATACAAGTACATATTCTAACATGCTTAATCAATTAAGATGCATATAGTTTACATTTGTTTAGTTTTGTGATATCAGTTGTGTGCTGCTCTGTTTGCCTGTTGGATGAAAGTAATTTGAGATTGTATAGTTTTGAATTTTCCACTTATATGATAAAACAAATTGGGTTATCAATTTATAAATAGCTGCTGTAGCTGTGGCAGACAAAGATTTTCCAGGAATATTACTCCTGAAAAGAATTCATGAAGTTCTAAACAAATTAGGCTCAAATGATTATAATAAATTTTGGATTTTGGAGGATTTTCCATCCTCTGAAGATGGAGGCAATGTGTTCTTCTGAAAGCCTGGTAACCACCCTCAAGACTACACTACATACTAACCCAGAAGGCCACAATTCAGAACTTCACCACCAATATAATCCTAACTCCATTGAATGATTTTTTATGTATAAAGCTGTGGCAAGAAATGCCTTTCTCTGTAGGGTCCTGCAGTTGACAAGGACACTTTAAAATCATAAAGTTAAAGAAAATTTTTAGTTCCTGGTAAGATACAAAAACACTCTTATGACTTGCACTAGTACGTTAAATATTTGATAACTACATTTAACTGTTGAATGTTTATATTACTGGTTTATTTAACTATGCTTTCAGCTGCCTGGATTATATAGCATTAAATTGATGGGATTAATTGAAGAGTGAATTGGAAAGGATGTGGAAGAAAGCAGTTGTGACCTAATTTAATTTACCATACCAACACATGCCCCGAGAGCCTGAGGACAATTGCATGAAACCTCAGTTAGAATAGCCAGTCTGCAGGCTAAGATTTTAGCTTGTGACTTAAATATGTTGTAGGAGTGCTATCCATTTGATCATGTTCAGTGTTGAATGTTTATACATTTATCAAAGATTGTTCATTTTCCGTCATACAATTTTTAAAAATTGATGTAGGTTACAAAATTACTTTACTTATATTTATTAATATTTACAGATATCTGCCAGGAAGGAATCTTTCGACGTAGTGGCAAAATAACTCGTCAGCAAGAGCTGAAATCGCTGCTAAATCAAGGACTGCCACTGAACCTGGATAATGGTCATTTTTCAGTCCATGATTGTGCTTCTGTGCTAAAGAACTTTCTGGCAGAACTTCCTGAATCTTTGCTCACTGATGCTCATTATCCAGCATATTGTCAGATAGCAGGTAAGGAGGTAACATAGTGTTTGCACTTCAAACAATGAATTTTTCATATATTAGTACAGCATAATACTGCATAAAGCCAGATACATTTTATAAATTGTCCTTTCACCATTCTTACATCAGACACCTTTGATTACCTGGTTACAGCCAGGTTTTAATTCCTGTCTCATTAGCATTAAACATACAATTTTTGTAATAATCCATTCAATGAAATTTTACATTATCTTTATTCTTTTGGTTCTGAACCTGGAACTACTGCAGTCTAGTCTCATTTCTTCATTGCATTAATTTTCGGAAATCTTCAACACAAGATTAATTCTTTAAGATTGTGGCAATATATTAGACTTCAAATTGAAATTTTGACATTATGGCAGATTGTCATGAGTAATTTCTTTTGATATTTTCCATTGTCTGAATACAAAGAAATACAACATTCTCAAGCTCAAGAGGGAAGGATATGTCTACTCTGTAAGGCAGATTAGACAAAACTCTTATCATTAATGCTAATAATTTGATTATAGTGATTTACCAGAGACCCATAATGAACTGGCACAGTCCAGTGTAGCACATCTGTTTTAACTGCAAAAGAGATTACATGGAAACAGAATACATTGGTCATTCATAAACACTGCAGAATTTATAATAACAGTCAATTCACATTGATTACATAGTTGAGGCTTTGTTATCACATGCAATTTGACTGCAGTATTATGTTGTATTTTGTGGTTGCAGAAATGTGTGGAGGTATACCAGGCTCCTCAGATCAACCAAGTGGTAAAAACAGTGAGAACCGTCTGCTGAGGGCATTGCAACTATTGTTTTTGCTGCTTCCAACAGAGAATCGTGTCTTACTAAAAGACATCCTGCAATTACTGCATCTAACAGCTAGTCATGAGGGAAAGAATAAGATGTCTGCTGATAGCCTGGCCACACTCTTCACACCTCATCTACTTTGCCCACGCAAGGTACAGTTACATCAGCACATGAAAATATCTGATAACTACTAGACATGAGAATTGCTGAAGTATAGATTTTATTGCATTATGTAAATCTGCTTGAAACAATGTATTCTAGCACTGACCTTGGCACTGAAGAGAAAGTCATTTGAAGGCTATTTGACAAGTTATACAGTTTGCAGAACATTAATTTCTTAATTCTGATTGATTTAGTTTTTTACCTGCTACTGTTGAGTATAATGCAAATTGTTTCCTTTTTTGAATATATATTGGGTCTATCACCAAATGTTGTGATGAGTGGTTAGCACTCCTGCTTTGTATTTGGGAGGTGCCAGGTTCAAATCATTATTATCCTCTCATTCAACTCTATATAGTCTCAGCTACTGAAAAAGTGTTGTTAAATGAACTATAAATGAATAAATAAATATTGAGTCTTTGTTTCAGCTCAGTCCTGAAGCTATTCATATTAACTCACAGACTATGTCAGGAGTGATAGCTTTTATGATTCAACAAGGTACAACACTATTCAACATCCCCCCAAAACTTGCAACTGACATTCGTGCTTATCTAGCTGAGCGGGAAAGAAGAAAACTGCCACCAAAGAAAGAGGTATATAAATGTCATATTCAGCTTATTTTTCAAAATATGGGTGTGTAATTTTAGCCATGTGATCAGTGTGAGGATGCTTGTGAAGTTTCTGTATTTTCAGGTGATGTAATTCTATGTAACAAAATATCAGTGTTATACATGCACATCCTAGAAGCAATTCCCTTCATTGCATGACTTTACAAAATTCTTTATACAGTGCCTATCATTATAAATATGAAACACATGAAAATTTGTAATCATGTCAGTAATTACAGATTTTTTATTAAAATAGTTTGGCTTTAGTCCTCATCAGACCAGAAAACTCCTGTTTTAAATTTGAATGTTTTATTAGACTTCTCAGAATTTGTCAGTCATGCAAAAATCAGTGGCAAATACATGTCATTAAACTGTATAACTCTTATCTGAAAACAAATATTTAATGTAATATGTGGATGGATTAATTTATACTCTTATGCAATGTAAAATTTTGACTAACAGTTTGCTCTCACAGGAACTTGGGGTTCGAAATTGCAATTTGAGACTATCTCTACTCCAAACTGGAGTACAGTTTTCCACTCTTGTTTCAACCAATCCTGGTATGTTTTGAGCATTCAGCAGTTCTTTCATGTTGTATTCCAGCTGAATGAGAGTGTGTGTGATGGGACAGCAGCTAACACAATATTCACTTTTGTGGATCGGGAGCGTACAGCCCTGGCACATGTTGTCAACCCAACAGAGGCTGCTTTAGCACAGCTATATGCACATATCCAGTCTTTGCCTGAGTCTTCTAAGAAAAAGAAACTCATCAAACAGTTTAACAAGGAAAATGGCCAGGGCACACCACTACAGGTCAACATCAGAAGGAAGAATCATCTGAGGAGCAAAAGTCTTGGGGATTCCATTAAAGTAGGACAACATTTCAGTTTAAAAATTGTGTAATACTTGAGTAACAAAATAATATCCCTTTGTCAGGGGAAAGCTATTTTCAGATGATGTCTGTGGAAGGTGTCATTTTATTTTCTGTATTTAAATAATGCAACCGTAACTGCTTTATAGGCCAAAGTGAAATAAACGCATCAGTAACACAGTCACACAGTTTGTAGATCGAAAGTTTCAGCATTTTGCTCCTTTAACTACTAGTTGGAAACTGAGAAGGAAATAAGCTGTAGAATACTGTGTAATTAAATGAATGGAAGCAAACAGTTATCTGTTTCTGGTATTCTGTACTTCTTCCTTTAAATATATTTTGTTGCTTCCCTAGATGCTTAGTGGTTTAACAGTACATAATTATATTATAGTCATTCCTTAGGTTAGATAGTGAAGGTCACACTTCTCTTACATGTTTTCATGAGATGGGGGGCATACAGAGCTGTACCTGTGAGCAGGAATAACTTTATTTTTATTATTGTTGTGTTTAATTAATTCTTTTTGTTGCAGAAGCACATTTTCCACAAAGGAACAAAGCAGCAAAAGAGTAATAATACTCAAAGTCAATTTAATGGGTCACGTTCTCTAAGCCAGGAAATGATAAATGTATGTACTAAATTTACCTTACTGAAAAAAATGTTATGGTTTAAAATTGTTTGGAAACTTTACATTTGTATTCCTGTATGTTACATTTTTCAATTACAGAAGTCAGGAACCTGTATGAAGCTATTTCAGAAGAGCATGGAAGAAGACTCACATTCTTATGTTGGGCAAGATGAGATGTCAAGGTTGCACAAGTCACTTATAAGTAGTACCAATTGTGTTCCTCTTCAGCTCCAATATACTATGCTTAACAACTCCAAGCCTGAAAGGCATTCCGATTCCTCCAACAACAAAGACATAGTTCACGGAACTGAAACTACTGCCACAGAAGAAATTCTGCAAAAACTGGCAAGCCAGATTGCTGCAAACCATCATGATGACAAGAAAAATGAACTCTTTTCTGGTTCCATTTTAGATTCAAGGAAGAGAGTATCAACCACCAGTTTTGAGTCATCATGTGAGAATGGCATCTCACCTCCCAAGGCTTCTTGCTGTTCTGCAGACCTCAACCTGCCTTCCTCATCCTGTACTCCATCCACACCTTGCCAGTCATTAGCCGAGAACCAAGGTACAGACATATGGCCTGTGAGTAATCCTTCTGCTACTGCTGCTGCTTTGCCAGCCTCATGTGATTTTTCTGTTGACTGTCAAACTGCTTTGCCTGGCTTCTTCTCCCCTTCACCTCCTCTGGGACACACTAACATTAGATTAACTCCTCGGAATGCTCTGACTGGTTTCCTGACTACAAGTACGCCAGCATCTCAGTCCCGATTGAGAGTTCCCTGCAGTACTAGAGGCCCATTTGATGCTAACCAAAGCAGCTGCTTGCTTACCCCAATAGCTGATGAAAGTAATTCTATGTCGCCCATTACCAGATCAACACAGAAAATGTCCAAAGCCATGCAGGTAAGCATGTCTCTGTTATGTCTAGTGTTCTTTGTTTCCTAAGCATGTATGTGTGTCTTGTTCACTCTGGTAGGGAAAAATGCCTGCAAAAGATAAAAGAAAAGTAGAAAACTATTTATGAAAATATGTTTAATTCATTAGTCTCTAACGAATTGCTGCAGTAATTTCTAATAAGTGTTCAGTGATATTCCTGTTATAGATCTTATTTCTGACCATTCCACTAAAATTTTAATGAAACTTCATATAGTTATTTAAATGTGGAAAAGGATGTTCGGAATGTTAGTTTTAATAGTGCTGGATACAATTTTACAGATTGGAATGTTGGAGCCAGAAACAGTAAATTTCTCAGTGTATGTGGTATGGACTTTGAATCAAAATCAATTTTATCCCAAAAACTAACTCCACATTGCACTTGAGTGACTGACAGCTTATTTCCAGCTACCCATAAAGTGACAAGGTTTTCAGCTGAGTTGTAGCTGACACAAAAAATGAAATATTATAATCAACTGAATAAATTCCTACAGCCATCTCAACTCATGTACTCAGATAGGTACACATGTAGAAACTTGTAAAAACAGAGTTGTAGGCAGAAATCTTAAAGCCTATATCCCTACTGAACAAACTTGTAGTCCTACAATTCTTATGTAAGTGCAGATTCTGTCACCATTACATTTGTTAGACATAACCCCATCATGTTTTTATTAACCTATAAACAATATTTCATATAGAATTTATAAGTATGTTTATGATCTGCCTGTTTGCCTAGTTATAATGGTTCATTACTTATCTCTATCAAAATTAAAGCAAAATACAGACCGCATGCAGCTTCTGTATTGTTTTACACTGTTTCGAGAGCCATCCTCATCCTCAGGGTACTGAAGTTCAGTACTCTGATGACAAGGATGAAGCATTGGTGTTTTCTCCATTAAACCACCTTACATGCCTGGTAAGCCCGAGAAGAATTCATTATATTTGTGAAGATTAGTTTAAAAGTTTAAAGGGGACTTTCCTTAAAGGAAAGTAGGCAATATTTGTTACTTCATTGAGCTGTTTATTCATACATTAAAAGTAATTTAAACATTTTTATGAGCTCTGCTCTCCAGTATGTTTGCTTTTTACCTTATTTTACAGCTGTGTCACTTAGACAGTAAAGGTTAAGTCTGTCTGGATGCTTATGTGTTTCACTTTCTTTTGCAGGAAACGATGATGACACCCCGATGTAGAAAGCCTGTAGTTCTGTTATCAGGGTCAAACCTGTGTCATTTGGCAAACATTAGTACATTGGGGACTAGACAAAAACATTCTTGCCAGGAAGGGAATGGTGGTAGTTACAACTCTATTGCAGAAGACAAGGAGACTGTACATAACAAAGAAGATTGCCAAATGGGTAGCTGCAATACTAGTTATAGTATGGAATATGTTTCAGTCAAAACCTTAGGCAATGATGCCATACATATCCAGGCACTGGTAGAAGACGGAGAAAATGAGGATTTTAAGACTGAAGAGATATGTTCTGCTTCAAGCAAATACATGCCTAATGACAGTGGTTCACTGACAAGCACATTCAGATCATATCTCCTGAACCGCAGTGTACTTACCACAAGCCCAGTAGATCTAAGCTTTTCAAGTAGAACAGGAGACTTTGATACTTCAGAAAGCGATGATGAGGAAAAGATTCTGGAAAGAGAAACACTTAGTACATCTCTGTTATACTGCCTTGATGGTAACCAGCCATCCATTTGTGGTGTGACTGATGAACAGGTAAATGATATGTATGGCAGTTGCTGTGATGGCAGCAGAAACTCAGGAACAGTATTGAAGGAACAGTTGGTAAAGGAGACACCCAGAGTACACGAGACTAATTTGCAGTATTGTAGTAGAAGTGATGACGATGGGAAGATATGTCAAGTAACTTCTAAAGCAGCTTTAATATCAGACTCAGAAGAATTTAGTAAAAACATAATATATGAAACTTCCCTCTGACAAGACTTGACAGTATATTTTATTAAATAAGGTGCCATTAAAATTTCAGAGGTACTGGCATATGCTACTGTGAAATATAGAGTACTAATATTTTTAGTAGTACTGGTTTGCTATTTGTTTTTATTCCACATTAAAGTGTCCTATGTAATTTTATGTTAACAAATGTGCCTTTACTTCTGATGCTAGAAATCTCTTGCCATTAGATTGGTTAATACATGTTAACTAAACTGCAATGGTTTGATGTGACTGCCAAAATATTACAGAAATGAAATCAAAACATTAATACTGCACATTAACTTAACCTTGATTTTGATAGTGGACTTTCCTCTGTTCTAGATACAACAGTTATACTGACATAACTGTCTTCTTGAGTTACAACCAAAACTTGAACACCAACCTGTTTTTCTCCTTTTACCTCTGACATTTCACTAGTGCTAGGCTAAAGGGGGGAACTTCCTAAAATTTGAGGAAATGACACAGTATTTCTAAAAATGTGCAGAAATATTTTTACACAATAACGTGTAAAGCTGAAGTAGTAGTTTTGCTAGAAAACAGGCAATATGAAATAACAGGTTGTAAACTAGCAGTCATACTTTGTGATTTCTTAGTTTATATCCATTGTCTAGCACTGGTGATGTATAGACAAAGGGAGTGGGAAGTGAGGTTAGATCCTATTTTAAATATTAATCCATTAATTACTAGCAAATTTTAAGTTTAATAAACTATTTATTCCATTCAGATTGATGACTTGTAAACTTACAAAGTGCATTATCAGTTTTAAGGAACTGCATCCTCAGATCTTGTCATTTTTCTCTTGCTATTCAAGCTGGTAAATGTGTGTTAATGGCATCTGCTACAATGTCAATATTTTTGATTGAAATATTTCTTTGGACTACATTAATTTCTTGTAAAAATCTTTCCCATTGCCCATGCTACTGATGACACTTATAAATTATACTGTCACTGTATGAAAACTATACAGAATCACTATTTGTTATTATAAAACCATTTAAATACATGATAGGATGGTGTAACTGAATTATTTCTTTTTGTAATCCCAATTAAATTTATATCAGTTGAACATGAATGATGTGTAAATGCTGGGGTTGAAAGTATAACACTTGAAAAATGCATTTAAAATGGCAATATGACAAAATGACCCTGATAAAACTAAATGGCTTGGAATACATGAACAGTAAGTTAATAAAAAAAACTTTATTTTCATTTATTTTATATTCCCATTCACCACTTATACAAATATATTTTCTGAAAAACAATAAGGTTTTTAAGAAAACAAAAGCAGTGACAACCCTGAAATTTCCAGCATATTTTTGTCTCGTATCCTCAATATGCTGTTTTGAAAATGAAATTTCTCTCATTCTAAAGAAAAATAAATTGGTAATCACTTTAGTTCCATACTTAAATTTCATCTGATAAGGTTTTCAGTTTGTACTGCATTAGAACATATCATCATGGCTAAGATCAGGTATATAATGAAGCCCCCTTTCTTTCAAAGCCTTTACTAAAAGCTTTTCCTGGTCTTGCTTTGCTTCTTGTTCTCTTCTTTGGGCATCCAAAATATCATCTACTGAGACCTGCTGAAGAGGAAGGTCTCCTTCTTTATCTTTATCCTGAAAGTGAGATATACAGATTGAAAAGGAATTGACACAATAAAATAAAACAGGATTGGTATCTGAGCAGACTTACATCACAACCAATCATGATTGCATTGTCACCATCATTTATACTATCAGCAACCTTCAATAAAGTGCAACAGTTTGCTGACTGGGATGCAATGATAGTCACTAGGTTTGAAGAAATAAATTCTAAAGTGAAGGCATCCAAGTCCCACAAGGCTTGCAAAAAAAAAAAAAAAAAATGGAAAAAAAACAAAACCAGAAAAATTTCCAGCATATTTTTGTCTCGTATCCTCAATATGCTGTTTTGAAAATGAAATTTCTCTCATTCTAAAGAAAAATAAATTGGTAATCACTTTAGTTCCATACTTAAATTTCATCTGATAAGGTTTTCAGTTTGTACTGCATTAGAACATATCATCATGGCTAAGATCAGGTATATAATGAAGCCCCCTTTCTTTCAAAGCCTTTACTAAAAGCTTTTCCTGGTCTTGCTTTGCTTCTTGTTCTCTTCTTTGGGCATCCAAAATATCATCTACTGAGACCTGCTGAAGAGGAAGGTCTCCTTCTTTATCTTTATCCTGAAAGTGAGATATACAGATTGAAAAGGAATTGACACAATAAAATAAAACAGGATTGGTATCTGAGCAGACTTACATCACAACCAATCATGATTGCATTGTCACCATCATTTATACTATCAGCAACCTTCAATAAAGTGCAACAGTTTGCTGACTGGGATGCAATGATAGTCACTAGGTTTGAAGAAATAAATTCTAAAGTGAAGGCATCCAAGTCCCACAAGGCTTGCAAAAAAAAAAAAAAAAAGTGTAATATAATCACAGCCAGAAATTGTTAGTATTTGAGTCATCTTTTTCCTGTACTGACTAGTGACAAACTACCTCTGCTAAGAAACTCTACAGTAGTTCCCTACATATAAATCAGTATCTACTAACTAATCATGCATACCTGATTTATGTAAACTAGTAACCCACATCTTGCAAGCTACCTGTGGCCAAATGACTGCAAATTCCATAATATACTTGTACAGCACATCTTAACTTTGAATAATTTTATTTAGAGTCTACCCAAAATTGAATAATATCCAGGAGAAAGGTTAAATGTGAATATGAGTTTGTAATTAAATACATTTTAATGACTCACAATTTCACCTAACAACACAACATTTTCTCCTCGTACAATGAAGACTCCTCGAGGTATATCACCATACTCCTTTCCAACATAGATTCTTTCAATTGTGCGATGCAGCACCAAGTTCGCAAACTGGTCTACACTACGAAGATAGCCAATTAACGTTCTTCCATCTCGAAGAAGTACCATCAGTTTTTCTGAAAGTAAAATTGCAAACATTAACTTTCATCTAAAACATTAACGTATTTTACACTCAAAACGCCAGGTTTATAATAATTACAACAAAGTTTACAACATAATACACTTCAGTAAGTTTATAGAATATTACACACTATCCAGTTCTTCAAGAAGTGTGGCCGTTCCGGGTGAAAAGTTCATGATTTATTTTGTAATACTGTTGTCCTTCGGAACACAATCTTAAATAGTCACTTGGCGCAATTTAAGTATGTTACTTTTACATGCAAGGCATTTTCTCACAGGCACTGCATTTTAGGTGCATTTAATAAATTTAAAATCTGCTGTCAAAACTGCGCTTCATTTTCGCCACATGTTTAAATTTCACGACTCTCACGTCAGATATGCTTACATGTCCATCTAGGAGATGGCAGCACCCACTCGTTAAATGGTGTTTTATTTATACCACAATAGTACAACAGTATTCTAAAATGTTAAATGTATTGTCATTTCGGTCCTTGTATAAAGATTTAAATTAATATTCTGGGGTAATTAATTCGGATTTCATTTGCTATTGGTCCAATATAAACAACGGGTAACAATATAAACAACGGGTAACAATTGAATGTCACACTATGTATTACACAGTGCTACCATCGAAGCGAGAGAAAATTTATGAGACCAAAACAATCCTATTGCTACTACGTAAAGAACGCAATGGAAGCCAGCTGGTCTGGTAAGGTTGCTAAGTCTTTAGTGATATTTGGATCTGGTATTGCAATAACGGCTTGTGCTTATGCAGCGTTCCGATATTGGAAGAGAAGAGAATCGAAAAGTATTGATGAAGGATTTGAAGATGTTTCCAAAGTAAGTTATTTGAAAGTACATTAACCTGCACTTGTCATAACACTGTACATGCTTTTCTATGGTGTATGCATTATATCATTATCGTTAATTATGTGGTTGTTACCGACATTATTATTTCCCGAACAGTTAATTGCTTGTGTATTCTCTTCGAATTCATTTGAATGGAGTGCATTAGATTCAGAATGTACTTGTCACAGTTGTTTGCTTTTGTTAACATTTCGAGACCATATTTTGTTACCAACGTTTGTCATTTTTATCATGTCGTAGTTGGAAGAGAGTCCTGAAAGGCGAATTCTTGTACTTGGTTTGGAGAATGCTGGGAAAAGTACAATCTTTGCCCAAGTGACATCTGGAACACTTAAAAGTAATGATGTGAAGCCTACTGAAGGTTTCAATGTAACTTGTCTACACAATGGAGGCATATCAATCAACATTTGGGAAAGTGAGTGTTCATTTTGGTTTTATGTGTATTAATGCTTTTTAATATATCGATTTAAGCACCAATGTCATTTTCGGAACCTAATAATCTCTGCAACTATGTCTCATACAGTTGGTGGTAGTGAAAGTGTGCGGAAGTATTGGGGAAATTTTATGCAAGACACGGACCTGCTGGTGTTTGTGGTGGATGCTTCAGATCTTCATAACTTGTCTTTGGCAGTTAAAGAAGTTAAAACTTTGCTGGGAGATGACAGACTCACTAGAGTTCCAATTTTAGTATTAGCTAACAAGCAGGTAAGTCCTCAGAAACAGATTTTATTTAATTATTAATATAACATTGCATTGACAACATTGTAACTAGAATACACATTCTAATGCCTGATTTGCTGTTATTAGTCTTGCAGAGGAAGTAAGATAATTGCATTACTATGACTTTTTATACTAAATTTTATGAAACTGTTACTTCTGATGCAAAAAATTTGATGATTATTTACACAAGAGATGGATTTGTTAACCAAATTGCTTATGCATTTATGCTTTAATATTACTGAAATATTATGTGCATATATTGTGTTACATTCAATCAAAATGGCTGACAATTCATGTCAGTAATAGTTACAATGCTGGTACCAGTGTCTTCATTGTCTTGGACAGCACAAATATTGTGATCATAAATTTGAAATCATCTTGGGGCTGGTGTGTTTTTCTTTGCTGCCTTGTGATAGTCTGACGCACAGTGTAAGGTGTCCTATCATTTGTCTGACAGGATCTAGAAAACCTCTTCAATTGTAACACGATGAAGACAGAATTGTTAATAGAAAGCTGCTTTTATGATGTTGGACCCATAAATTTTGTTATCTGATCAGGTGTTTAATCTTTTCAGGACCAACCAGGTGCAATGTCCCCTGAGGAGGTAGCAGATGCCCTGGACCTTGGTAGTATTCCTTCATCCAAACACAAGGTCCAGGTGTTAGGAACACAAACTCCTCCAAATTCTCATACCAGGCATCCTTCCATAGCTGAAGTGGAGCGTGCTCTCCTTGTCATGAGCGGGGGCAACTAACAGTGTTTCATACAAGGTAAAGCACCAATTTACCTTATGCCTCTCTTTTCCCAAATAAGTGGATCAAAATGTGTATTTGCTTGATAGGATTTGATTCTCACAGAGCTGAGTACACTGGGTTCTGCCAGATTACATGGCACTACAACCCAGAAGACAGCCATCTTTGTTATACTTGCTTGATTTATTCACCTTTTACTTGTGAGTCTGTTTGAACTTTGTCAGTTTTATAGGTTTTAAATAGTCCGGTTTTTTTTTTTGCAGTATTACATTTTCTATGAATTTTAAAATTTAGGCAACTTTAAGATTGTCCTGCTTTTATTCTTTTAAAGGAAAGTGTAATATTTGGTATTGTGCCAATGATTTCCTTCTCTGTACCATAAAAAGTATAACAGTGGTTTGTAGTTTTTCTGGTTCTTCAACAAAATTTTGAACAAAAAAGCACTGTGTTTTATGGTCATGTTAAGTTTCTTGAAGTGGAGTTCCCACTAAACTCTCACTCAACATTAATCTCTTTCTTAAAATTAAATTTTTATCTGAAGTTTGGATTATCTGAGGAGTTTTTACCAGCTTTCGTGTTTTCTGTTATTTATTCTGAGTTTAATAGAATGAGGCAGAATTATATACTGTTAGAAGCAAAACACATATATGTTATGGATTATTACTCCCAGTACAATGGGCCTACCAATTTTGAGTAGTGTAACTTTATACATCACCTCAATAGTTTGTGGTGATTGTGATGTAGTTTGTAGTCCTTGGCTGCCGAGACATACATTCCAAAATTATTCATTGAAACACCAAAGGCATATGTAAGTGTGATAGATGAGAAATGGAGGATCACAACAGAGACCCTGAAAGCGGGTTTTGTCTATATAAACAAGAAGTTCTGTGAAGAATTTGCAAAGATTACTTTCTTTTAAATGCTTCTATATGAATGGAGCCAAACATACAAATTATAAATTATGTAAATTAGTAATCTATTTTTATACTTAACCTACACTTTCAGTATTGGAATGTCATTGAATACAAACTTTAAAGCTTCATTCTACTTGCATATCTGTGTTTTCAACAAACAGTAAGGATGTTACATAAGAATTTGGGAGATCTGGATGTGACAGAATAATTTATTAAGGATGTGGAATAAATAGATTACGATGATGTGAACTGGAGTAACTGGCTTAGAATAGGGTCCAGTGGCAGGCTGTTGTGAACCATTTGGTTTCATAACAGGAATTTATTGGCTGAATGACTGTGATCTGCTTGCAGAATACTTTGCTATGATGTAATTATGCATCATGCTTAAAACCTATTAGTTTACTAAATGCCCGCATTTAATCTGGTATCCTGATGGGGATCTTGCTGCTATGAATCTAACCTTCTCAAGATTTAAATACTTATTAGACAAGAGTAACATTTTGTTTTTGCACTGTATGCGCTTTAAATGAGACCACAAAATGACATCCAAGTATTTATTTGGCAATTATAACAAAGTAAAAATTGCGTTAAAGCAGAACTCTTGTATACATGAAGTTCTGTAATTTCATGACTTAAAGATATATACGAGGCTCGTCCACAAAGTAAGTTTCCCTGGGGCCGTTTACAGAAACAAAACACAATTTCATGGAAATATTTATTGCAACAGATACAGCAAGTGTCCAGCTATTTTTCAACACATTCGCCACCGGAATTGAGACATTTGTCATACCGTGGGACCAACTTTGGAATACCTGTGTCGTAGAAGTCTGCCGCCTGGGATTGGAACCACTGTGTGACAACCATCTCCGCCTCTCTGTCATTCTCAAAACGCTGACGCTGACCGGACAGGAATTTCTTGAGGTGTAGGAAAAGATGGAAATGACTGGGAGCGAGGTCCGGGCTGTAGGGTGAATGATCAAACACCTCCCAGCTGAACTCCTGCAGGAGACTCGCTGTCCGTCGAGCCGTGTGCGGCCTAGCGTTATCACTGACCGCACTTCACAGTCGGCGGGAGCTGGAATAAGAACCTCCATCTTCAACAGCTGCAACGATGCTACTGTGAGAACGCGGGAAGTGCCGTTAGTGCATGCGCCATGCTACGTCATTGCTCTATCACGTACGCACAGTCGCTTCGCGCATTATAAGGTTTGCTAGCTGTGGGACGAGTGGGAAACTTACTTTGTGGACGCGCCTCGTACATCACTTTTTCACTTTCTTATTTCTTCAAATATTCTACAAAAATATTATTTCATGGCATAGGTACTTAATTAAAATAGTATGTGTTGTATCTATATGCTGTTGCTGTCTGCATTTTTGTAAGTTATACTTTATATTCTTCTGTTTCGTATGATATGAAACGTTTATGTCTATGCAGATTGTACAGCTATTTGATATGCCACATTTCTCATGTGTTGTAGAATTCATATTTGGCATATTGCAGATTAAAAGTGAAATCTTTGTATTGTGTATTGAAGGCCACTGCTTGAATTGGCTCCCCTCTCCTTCCAAATCACCATACATAACCACTTTATCATTTCCTTCAAAGCTCCATAACATCACAGTTTATACAGACTTGTTTATCTGCCAGTCACTCTGTACCATCTCAGGATAAAGCAAACCTGGAAGAAATGGGAGGAGAGGATCACAGTGAAAAAAATGAAGATAGCTGTCTTCTGGGATGTTGCAACTTGTAGTCTGGTATGAGTTCTGACGATTAAGAGGTGCTTGCTGCCTCCATCAGGGTGGTGAGTAGGAATCTGCCTGATGATCTACCAGATTACACGTTGCAGCAACCCAGAAGACAACTGCCTTTCTACTTGTCCCTGTCAGAACCTGAAATTTCAAACTGAAAAATGTCTATGAGGAATATTGTCCTGAGAGTTGAAGGTTAGAATGTGGCATTTGTTGAAGAATAGAACCATGGAGAATTTATTTTATGTGTAGTTTAAAAGATTTATCATTCTGGCTTTTGAAGATGGACATTTTTGTGTGGTTCATCTGTCATCGCTACAGTGTCTCTTGTACTTGGTTCCAAATATTAGGCTATCCTGTTTTCAGACATCCTCAGTCCATGTCCTTCCCTTATTATTAGTGTCAGAGACGAAGATTCACTCTGATATAAAAGAAGCATGTAAAATTATAGTTTGTTTTAGATGGGAAAAGTGAGTAGTAGCAAGCATTTCCCAAATTAAGGTGGTGAGAAAAGGAGACAGACAATGACACTAATACAGTTTTTGGTTAAACTGTAACTTTATTATAAAAATCTAATTATAATTAATATAAAAATAATGTGGCACAAAAGTGTTAAGTTACTGGTCTTACCAGGCAATGATATACAGCTGAACTCTGAAATATAACTGCTGACGGTATCTGACATTAGAACTAACTGATATGTTTAGAAATTTATATTTAATGTTGTATCTCACATACACACACATGTGCACAGAGCATATTGATGTGTTCTAGTTTGTGTTTTAGTCATCACACATATCTAATGTAGGATCGAAAGCTGACACATTCGTTGAAATGTATGTAGAAAACGTGGACATCTACACTTGTTATGTTTTAATAGTCGATAAAATGGAATTATTTGTAGTGGACTAGATTTGTCAGAAACATCTCGTGCTTGTGGTGAAATCCAGGGGCTGTCAGTCGTACTTCATGTTCCTGATATCATTCTTGTTTTCGGGTTCCTGAAAGATGATAGAGGCTGGCTCAGAACAGTGTCCTTGGGGAGTAAGCACATACATTGTGATCTCAACCTTGTAGCTGAAGTCTGGGCGCTGCAAAATAGCCTTGTTGAGGGATGGACTGCAAACCCTGTGTGCCAAAGAACCATTGACAAAGATCTGAAACAGAGACAAGTATTCAAGCACCCTCCCTCTCACCATCTGGAATGTATGGTGTACTAGTACATCATAGGTTGTACTGTGTGAAAACATGCATGAAACAAAGTTGCCACTGTTCTTAAGCATTACTCCATTCAGATGTATGGAGGAATGGATGTAAAACTGCATACATTTTTAACTTTGATAATAAATAGTCTTTGAAGAGGTATGTCCTACAACCATCATTGGAGATGTGTTTGTGTCTTCTACAAGTTCAATATTCATACATCATTTGTAAATGTGAGTAGGGTTTATATCTTTTGGAAAAGTTATATGTCTTTGTTCACTGTACTTACATACACAACAAATTATATATATATATTGTTTAATATATTTTTCAAAGTAGTACTGGATTTTATTTGACAACCTCATCAATGATCCAATACTTAACATTTCCTCTTTCATGAAATACAGAATTACATTATAGGCTTTCCCACTGAACAGAGTTATAAATAACAAGAAAGTTTGCTGTTAACCAGTGAGTTTTAGTATTGCAAGATTTTGAATAATTTTGTCTTATATCTGAGATGTACCTAAAGCTTTGCTGTATACAAAAAGAAACTACTCTAGGAGTAACTTCCTTATTCCGCTCAGCAAGTACTTTAAGCCCAAATTTCAATAATATTTCAGTTGTTCTCCCTCTCTCTCAAAAGATGTAGCTTGCCTGTCTCCTATTAATACTGTAAACAGATGAAGATATTCCCCTTTTCCACTCACCAATTAAAATGTCTGATATGCACTACCTGTTTTGAAGAATACTCTGTTTCAGGTGAAAGGCTGTCTTGTGGTTGTACTGCTTCGTGATGGGCCTCTTCTGGTGTTAGAGTAGGCATCTGTAAAATTATTCAGTTTATTTTATTTGTTTTAATTAACAGTGCTGTCATTAGCCCAGACTTATGTAGTGTCAGATAATAGGATGATTAATGAATATTGAATTTTAAATTATATGCATATGTTTGTTGAAAATTGTATTTGCCTTTGAGAGATAATACAGTCATCAGTTTGAATATCTTGGAAACACAAGCTTGTTGGGATGAAAATGAATGCAGAATCAATTCTTACATTTTGTACCATCTCTGCTGGTGTAAGGATTTCTTCTTTCTTCACTGCATCCACTCCGTTGTTCTGCAGGACACAGTTATCCACATCATTCAGTTCCTTCTGGGCGTTAGGAGTTAACGAGAATCTCATTTCCCGCCTTGTTTCCTCCAGTTCTTGTTCTTTGTTTAGGATTGTTTGAGACATTTGTATGATTAACTTTTCTTCATTCTGCTTTTGTTGTTCAATAATGCCCTTCAGTTCTGATACTTTAGCCTGAAATATAGATCACTATGAAGCACATTCA
Source organism: Zootermopsis nevadensis (assembly GCF_000696155.1). Next base: position 1,024,195 of record NW_019059805.1, read on the forward strand.
GCTTTTTTGTGTATGAAGGTAACAAGCAGAACAAAAATCATCATTTTATACTTCATTATCTTAGATACAGTAGAGTTGTAACCAAAGATAATAATAATAGCACTGGATGAATTATTAATCAGGAATGAACTGTATTGGACATAATAGTGGGACTTTGTTGAATTTGCCCTAAAATTAAGAGAACACAGGAACGTTTACAGACTACATGCTGACAGTCACTGATATCTTATGAAGGTAAGTAATGTTGATTAGTTCATGTCAGCATTACTGTTCAGTTACTGTGCAAGGGTTCATAACAAATGTAACACTGGTACAAATTCATCAGAATATCATGACAAAATAATGAAAGGTGATTAGAGTTTATAATATTGTTATAAAAATTGAAATGGGTGCTATTATCATTTGTCACTTAGAAGGGTAGAAAACAAAAATTACTGTAACACAGAATTTTATATGTTTAAAAAAGTGTCAAACTCACACAGCTGAGCATCTTAACATTTGCTTTAGCATTGTTATTCGTCATGACTTCTGCCTACATTTTCAACACAAAACATTTTAAACTTGCATTTACTATCATAATGGCTGGGTTGACAATAAGTAATCACCACTATTGATGTAGAGTCATTAAACAACTTTCAAATTGATTAGCCTCAGTGTCCGGAATGTAAGGCAAGTTGTTAATGCTGTGATATGCAATATACAGTATGTGTAGCTTGCAATAATTTGATAAAAGCTACTTGAATGACTGACCTCTAACGTCTCCACTTCTTCCTTCAGCTCACCATTGGTACACTCCAAGTCTACCAGATCTCGGGATGTCTTGCTCAGTTGTACTTTCAGGCAATTTATCTGAATTAAATACATTTATGTACATGTATGAATTATCTTATGCAACTGAATTTGTGCACCAAACTGGTGCAGGACCCCACAGTAAGATACATTTAATAAACTGAATAACTTGCAGACTAAACTATTGACCAACTAGCTCTCCGATGGACTGGCTTGCTTGTGACTAACTTACTGAATATCTCACTGATTGGCTGTGTCAAAAGCTGCTTAACTGACTAGCTTATTGAATTACTAACTGAATTTCTGGATGACTGACTACTTGTTTGGATGTCTAATAAAGTGACTTACTGACCGTCTAACTAAACAGCTGACTGGATGACTAGCTCAAAACTGTATTGCTTAATTACCTAATTGGCTGGGTAACTTGTTAATTAACAACCTACCTACCTAAATGAGAAAGTAACTCAATGGAAACTGTTCCATAAGTGGCAACTGAGGAAGGAATCTCTTATTATTGTAGAGCTTAAAAGTTCATAATCATTATAACAAAAGCCTGCCATTAGATTTTATCCTGAAACATGCCAAACCAATTACACCCTCACAACCTACTTCTGGACAATTATTCTAAAATTATTCTTGCATTTCATCTAGGTTTTGTTACACAGTTTTCAAATCAAAGTATTGTATAATTTAAATTACATATCATTATTTGGGATCTCTGTTTATTGCCAGATTTTATTAAAATTTTGCAAAGCATATTTTAAGAATTTAAAAGATTACAGAACAGGCAAGGTATTGATAAATAGATTTCTACTTGGAACAGTGACTCATACTATATCAGGTTGCTCAATAACATGCCTGTGGGAGTACCTTAATCTAAGCCAATTAGTCTCAAGCATAAGGACCAACCCATCTCAGTTGTCCTCAGAAGGCATTGTACATAGCTGTTCCTAGTTACTGTACAGAACTTCAGAAAGTCTTCTCTATCTCAAAATTGAAAGCATTCATACTTTTTGGGAACCACCTGACTTAAATGATATACATGAAAATAAAGTGAAATTGTGTGGTGATTAAGGATTTGGTAGCTACTGTACTAGAGAGCTCTACACCAGTTATGTCATGCTTGTGAGATACTTTCTTTTGTCATCTCTTCACCAATTTACGAACTTGATTCACACACATTCATTTAAAGTGTGTGCAGTGTATAACAAAGAGTATATAAGAAATCATGCTGTGTCAATTTCCCTGTTCTTGAAGTGCAACATGTATATGCTTCTTTAGCTTCAATGATGCAAACACATACATTGCAATGTGAACCCACCTGTGTCTGTTGAGCATTTGATCTATCATGTGACTCTTTTTCCATTGTGCTTATCTCATCGTGTAGGCTTCTAGACAACTTGCGTTCCTTCAGGAGCTCTTCCTTCAGTGGTCCAGCTACCATTTCTTTTGTTTTGTTCAGTTCCATCTGCATAGACTGGAGTGCCTCACGGAGGTGATTTATTTCTTCAGTAAGTTGATGCTTTTCTGCTTCAAGGATGTGAATTCTTTCTGCAGACCTCTTCTCACATTTCTCCATGTTCTGGATTTTTTCCATCAGCATCTCATTCTCCTCATTGTGCTGGAATGCCTGTCGGAGTTTTGTCTCGCTCTCTTCTAACTTTCTAACCTTCTCAGTCATCACAGCCTCGTTGTGTTCGGCATCAGAAATGCGTCTCTTGAACGAATTTTCCATCTCAGACCACATTTTGTCTGCCTGCTGTAGCGTCTCCATGTAGGCCTTCTCCAGCTGATTGATATGTTCCTTCATGTCATTTTCAGATTGTACTAGTTCTTGCAGCTTCTTCATGCACTCGATTTCCTCACAACATACAGACCGGCACTTAGACAATTGATTCTGGCTTATTTGGATCTCAATCTTCGTCTTAGGTGCCAATTCAGATGCAGTATTGATACCTGGGACCTGCAATCCACTCTTCATGGCATGAAGCTCATTCTCCAGTTCTGTAATTCTTTTCTTGTATTTTTCTTCAGATTCTTTGTAACAGTGTATAGCTGCATTCAGAGATCCTGCCTGTGTTTCTAGGACTTGAAGCCTAGACTGTAGCTGTTCTTCAGTCACCCACCACATTTTTTCTTCTTTGTTTTTTTCAATCAGGATTCTTTGTTGTTCCTGTTCATTATCTTGAAGTGTGGAGGATTCTGGTGTGTCTAGGCAAGGAGGACACTCTCCAACTGAGAGCTTGAGTGAACTGTTTGATCTGTCTCTGTGTCTATCACCAAGGTGGTTCCTACCCTTAACCTTCACAAGAGCATTGGTCACTGCTGCATTGGTGTCAGTGCAGGAAATTCCTGTGACTTGCATGAGTTTCCACATATTCCATATAAGAAGTAAAGGCATTGAATTCTCAAGCATCTGCAAGCGATGCTTCAGGTCCACCTCATGCTCTTCCAGGTCATAGTTTCTTTGTTCATACTTGTTCAACATGACTTCTAGGTAGTTCACCTGACTCTTGGATTCGTGCATTTTCTGTTCACTCTCAGTTAGTTTGTTCCTCAGATGGTTTATGGTTCTGTGCTCTTCTTGCAGCTGTTCCTGCAGGTCACACTTCTTCTTGTTCAGAGCAACAAGCTTCACTTCCAACCTGCGGCACACAATGAGCATTAGTAATCCTGCATATTTGTCAGAAATTTAACCCATTGTCATATTTAAAAAGCTGTGATACCATCACCAGTTGAGAATCTAAATACATTATTTTTGAGCAGTATACCCATACAGAAGTCCAGGACCTATCTGAGTAGTATAATTTCTGTAATTCATTTGATGTGTTTCAAGTAAGGCACAGCAATGTGATGTGCAGAGACATCGAGTGTTATAAAATGGAGCTTGTTATTTAACATGCTAATGGAATTTATATGTTAGGTGCAAAATGCTGCAAATTTTCCCAAACACAGTAAACAAGTCTGATGGCAGAGAAAGTTGGAATTGTGGACAGGTAGATAGTTATAACAATGTCAGACATGAAACTAGCATAACTTCCTGGAGCAGAGAAATGGAATATCTGAAGACAAAATCAATGACCTTGAAACACATTACAGAAATATTAGAGGCCTATACTAAGGCATAAATTAATTTAATAAGGGTTGAAAATTTTTAACTGACTTGGCATTAGGTGAGAAAGGTGGTCAGCTTGCAGATCCTCACATTATTTTGAATATGTGGAATAGTTATTTTCATCAGCTGATAATTGTTTGTGTTAACAATGTAAACTGAAGGATTTCTGTAACTAGTAGTACATGAAATGAGGTATTCCTTACTTCTGGCACTTAAGCCGTGCATCATTCTCGGCCTCCTCCAACTCACACTTCTCTTCCTCTAGGCGCTTGTTCTCCATTATGAGGTGTTGAACTTTAGTGGAGAGTTCCTTTACTTGAGCAGAGAGACAAACTTCCTTCTGCAGGCGCTCTGCAAGAAGGCGAGCCTGTGTTTCCCCACTACTTTCATACACACGAACCTACACAAAGCATACAATGTCTTTAGTTTTAGCTTTCCATCACCTTGTCGAAACACTGCTCTCATACACATGGACCTTAAATGTCTGTCTGTCCATCCTTCAAAGTGTCTTTTGCACAAAAAGAACTGATCGTATTACTCTAAAGTTTCAGTTAGATTGACTATTTCATTATGCTGTATCTGCAGGTTTTGTAGGCCCTATGAGCTATTACAGGACAATAGTGAATGGTGAATCAGAAGTCATGTGAGAGATTATTGTTGTATATTTAAAGGAACTATTCCAGCTGAGAAATGAGCGAATCTGAGTCAAGCTAATTGGACTAAATTGGAATTTGTTTCTGTTGTCACTGGATTGCCACTCAAGGCCATTATGGCTGATTTAGTCTACTCCATCCAAACTTAATTTTACCTGAGGAAAATTAGTGACATTTCCACCCCTTTCCAAATAGGACATGGAACAGGTTATATTTGTGAAAACTGATAGAAGCATGACTAATGACAAACCACTTACCAGCTCCCATCCTTGAGAATCTGACATTTGCTCAACTCATCAAGAAACTCATATCCTTTTTTGGAAAGAGAAGGTATTTTAAACCGTGATAATAGATCTGTATAAAAAAAAATGACATGCCTGTTTGAGTTTAGCTTTTAAGTTTTTATTTGTGTAAATACAAATTTGGCATACCTTGTCCTCCAGTAGTTGTAGTCGTTCCCGACAATACTCCAGCTCTTTTGTGTCAGGTGGCAGTTGGTCTCCCTGAACTTCACCCACACGGAGCAGTCTCTTATTACCACAACAGTTGCTAGCCTCTTCCACACGCTCCCGGAATTCGTTCAGCTTCTGGATCTCTGCACACAGGTCTCCCACAACTCCAGTCTCAAATGGTGATTTGAACTCTTCAATCAAAGGTTCTGCAATAACGCTGTCTGTCTGAGTTCCCTGACAGTTATATTCAGCCTCTTCGAAGATTCCACTCTCTTGCAAACATTCAGCATTCTTAAGTTGCTTCTTTATCTCATTTCTCTCTCCATCATTGATATCTTTGTTTGTATCAACACTATGATCGGTGAAGGGGAGAACTGTAGCTATTATTCGACTGGTGAATTTTGAAGAATCATTGATGCCCATGGACTCTGACAGATTTTGTAATGCTCTGCCCTGTGAACAAAGAACTTTCAATTGAAAAGAAACGTGGAGGTTAATTTACAACCAGGTAGCTATTGGTTGCTGTTCAGTAGCAAAACTCCCACCTGGCACATCTTTGTTTTATGAAGGCATATACTGACGAGTTTCACAATTTGTATTCATTGCCATATATTATTAGGGTGATGAAATTAAGGTGGATGAGATGGGCTGGGCATGTAATATGCATGGGAGCTATGAAAAATTAATACAAATTGAGACTGAAAACTTGTAAGTACTGAAACATTTGGGGTGGGAGGATAATGTCAAAATGAATCTTGTTATGAGGGTGTGGACTGAATTAATCTGGCTCAAGATAGGGACATTTAGTAAGCTCTTGTGAACATGGTAATGAACTTCTTAGTTCCATAAAACTGGGAATTTATTGGCCGGCTCACTGTCAGCTTCTCAAGGAGGACATTTCTCCATGTATTTGGACAGTTACACAAGATGCAGGATTCTGTTAGAATGCAGTTCGGAATTCTGGCAGAGTGATACAGACATCTACATTGAGTTAGTTTGTTTCATGACAACATAATGAATTTGTGTGTGTTGTATCTTAGGTTACTTAATAACCTGTTTCTACCTGTGTAAGTTATGTAGCATCAAATGAGATGGGCAGTTAATAAGTTGTAAATAAGAACTGGGCAGGAATTGTTTGGTGAGACTTAGGAAATCCATGAAGTGTGATATTTGGTGTATAGTTGACATACAATAATGTTTGATTACCCCCTTTGGTCTGTCCTGCATGGCCACATTGGATGACCCTTCTTCCAGGCACATCTCATACTTCTCCAGCAGTGCCAACACTTGCTGCAGACAACACCTATCTGCAATGCTGGAGGATGAGTTGGCAATCTCAAGTAGGCAGCCCTTTAGTTCCTCCTTCCGTACTTCCTGCATTACAAACAGTTCCTTCAGGCCTACATAATGACACTTTTACCAGACCATTTTTAATAGTTTCTTTTGACGCTGTTATTTCCATTTGTATCGGACATGTTCTGGTAACTTTGAGTAAGAAACTTCGTATCACCGGAGGCCATCTCATTTTGTACTTCCTTAATTGCTCCATCAACAATATAAACTTGGCAAATGGGTTAACTCCTGAGATGGAAGTAATTGTATTATTATTGGTGTCGTTCTGGGTTGTGATGCCATGTGGACTTGCAGGTAGATACCAACACTTCAGAGAAACATACTGTGTAATCACTGCCATGATAACCTCATATCTCAGTAGTGGGATATATTTTAAAGTTCTGAAAATACTGAACAAGCACACAAGACTCATAAATTTTATAAAATTAATTTGACATTATTAATATTTATATTCATTAACCATGATAACCTGTTTCATGTTCAGTTGAATTTCTTGACTAGCTGAGCGACTAACAGGATCCTAAATACTCTGGTTCATGCAGAGAGTTTTGAGTCTGAGAGTTTCTCTGGGAGGGGTTTGGGCATGGTGGCTCTTGGATCTCACCGTTTTAACATCATGAATGCTGATGTCAGTGTCACTGCTGGTGTCTTCACTGGATGGGAGGGACTGGATGCCAGAGTCACTGACATCATCATTTTCTGTGTCGGTCCACACGTCCCGCATGTCTGGACCATGACTTCTTACGGATGACTGCAACAGCCACAGCACCATTACAATTTATTAGATTCAAGAATAATCACATGACTTGAAAGTGCTATAATAAACAAGCAAGATCATAAAGTATCTTCACTCGTACTATGAAATAAAATTGAAGTAATGTTAGTTAGTTTTTTGTGTGTTTAAGAATGATGTATTAACTGCAAGGATTACTTGGCATTGAATGAGATGAAATGTCGATTTCTGTAGCTGAAATGGAAATAAAAAAGGGAGTTATACTATCTCGGCTTTTGCCTTCTAGAAAGTACATCAGGACAGGCTGTTTGCTAACCAAGATTCAACCAGACCTCATACATTTGTTGAAGACAGGAAGCCAATTCTTTTAAATTTTGTGATAAATATTAAAGCATATTTAAAAACTCTAGAGCTTAGGCTGTAATCCACAGTTTTTCTTGATGATAACACATTTTTAAACCCAATATGAGAGCCATATTTAGACTTTCTAATGGACTTTTGTGAATTTTTTAAGTGTCAAATAATGGGAATCGTTCTTAATTTTGTACACTATACGTTTAGAGCAGAAGTAAATGATGAGTGGTGGTGTAACATGTATGTAAGTTACCACTTGGGAGATTTAGGCATTAATGTGAGAATAATTTTAAAATTGATCTTAAATATGTTGTTTGTGATCTGGATCCCTATGGCTTGGAATGCAGTCCTGTGGCAGGCTGCTGTGAATATGGCAATGAACCGTCAGGTTGTATAAGAGATGGAGAATTTATTGACTGTGATGAACTATTATCTTCTAAATAAAAGTTCTATTGCATATAATGAGTTAGCATCTTATAGCTACTGTTATAGTTGAATATGTGGCTTACATTCTCTTGACATTCCTCCAGTTCAAGGATGCGGAATTCCAGGAGTTCATTCTGTTCGTGTAAGTCGTGTGCTTCTGCTTCAAGCTCTGCTATTCTCTCTGTCAGTACAGCCTCTCCCCCTGGAAAATAATACACAATTCTGCAAGAACCTTCCATGTGCACTTTTCTTTAATATGATATTTTCACAGTTTTAATGTGCATTATAGAGAATTGAAATGGAAATGTATGCTCCATTTACTTTATGTTCTTCCAGATATTTTATGGAAATAATAACACTTCAACCCTGAAAATGGTAGCATATTTCTCCGAAGCACTGATATATACTCGCAATACTACACGGCACAGGAATCCAAACAATCGTAATCTGAAGACATTCATGTGAAAACCTCAAACTCTTATTTGGAACGGTTTTTGAACAACTGTTTCATTAACAATACACAAAGAATACATTCTGGAAAAAAGTTACATAATTATCAGTGAATAGAACAGAAATTGAATTCACCAGAAATGTTTATGTGTCGACCCTGCACTACGATAGATACCTCTTCTTCCAGATACTTTGACACAATATGGGATGTCAATATGCCCACATTTTGGAAGAATTCTGGAGGAAGATATGGGTAAAGTAAGAACTGAGTACCTTCCTTTTCGGCAAGCATTCTCTTGAGCTTCCGAACACGAGTTCTAGATGCAGCCAATTCATGCTCCAGTCTCAAACGAATTCTGTTTGGCTCTGCGAGTTCTCTCTTGAGTCGAGTCTGCAAGAACTGGTACTCACGTTGGAGCTCCAGGTGCTCCTTAAGCAGGCATGAATACAGTGTATCGTGATACTGTTTGTCAGTCAGCTGAAATTGTAAAACTCATGTTACACTAATATAAGGATGCATGTAGATAAAACTGCAAACATTTTAAAATCTATGTAAGATTTGAGGTTTTCACAGCGGTGAGTATGAAGATTCCTGTCTTCTGGGTTGTTGCGCTGTGTAGTCTGGTCGATGTTAATCAACGTTTCAGAGGTCATACTGCCTCCATCATCAGCTGTACAGCTTCATACTACAGCATTTTTGTGAAATAATATAGAGATGAGAATAAGCTGACTCATTTATGCATGTCTGTGTCATAAGTGCTAATCACAAGCATTAATGATAGTATGCATGGTAGATTATTATTTAACATGAGATATCTGACAGATGAAATGACCCATTCCAGTGTAGATTTGTTTGGCATTTGATATCCTGACCTTTTATGAAACATAAATGTTCAGTTGTGTTCACAAGAGCCCATCACAGGGCCATATTTTAAGCCAGATGAATCCAGTTCACACCTGTGTAAGATTTGTTTTAATATTATCCTCCTTCTATGCTATGGCCATCTAAGTGATCTCATATCATCAGAAGAGGGTTTCCATGAAGAGGGATTTACTGTACATTTTCATCAACCACAGAGGTTTTTGCCATTGAATGAATGTTTATGAAACAAAAATTGAAAATGTTTGGCAAAAGGTAATAGTGGTCTGTTTTACATCCTTGTCTGTGTATTATATTGGATGTACTGAGGAAAACTAAGAGATGCCACTACTGAGGTTCAGACCTGGTGTCTACAGAACAGAAGGCAGAATCAGCACTTGAGATGTCAGGGGTGGTCAGTATACTTAGTCTGTGTTTATAACTAAGCAGGTTGATAAAGCACTCTGAGAAGCCCTCAGTTTCAGTTTTGGCTTAGTTCCTGGCTTTTCGAAGTATTTTTCTATCTCCCTGCAAATACTGAACGTTACTTCGAAATCTGCCTTGACCATTCCTGCCCACGTTGTTCCTAATTGATCTTTCACAGTAATCCTTTTACTCCTTGGCAGTCTCTGGGAGTTAGTGAATCGCTGTTTCCGAACCATAGTACTTATCAGGGCTGTGGAGTCGGTACCAAAATCGTAGACTCCTTCATAAAAGCTCAATATGTATTAATAAGAGTAAACCTATTAAATGGTAAATGGCACCGTAAGAGATTTAATAAATAGCGCGTGAATCTGCAGCCTACTTTTTAGACTTATAGCCTACATTTAAATATACGTCTAATGGTTATTCCAGACAGTTTGTATTCTTAAGGTACCGGAGCCAAAGTTACAAAGCATTATTCCCACACCATGTGGCTCAAATCGTCGTTGAATCTCCCTAAGCGTGAGGCCGCCAGCGGCTCACACAGTATAGAAATTGTTCTTAAGATTTTATATCGAGGTCGGAGTCGGTACATTTTTACAGACTCCACAGCCCTGGTACTCATATCGTACGAGTCGAGTACTAGTGGAAAGGCACGTTGAACTCTGACGGGGAATGGCTTGTTTCGAATCTTCATCCCTTATACCATTGCTTCTTTTCTTTACCCCTACTGCGTAACGATAGCTGCAATTGTGAACAGAACGTTCGGCCATCTAGCGTCATCTCTGAGAACATGCTCAGCGCTCTCTCTCTCTCGCGCGCGCAGTCATAAAGCATATTGTTACTGCTGAAGGCAAACTCACTTCTGCCCACATGTCACCAGGATAAGGCTTCGGCGAGGGTACGGGAGAACCCGATGACGTGAGGGAGTCTTCTTCAGCACTGGAGTCCTCCTCCAGTTCAGCCACGGGCTCCAGTTCCATGAACTGCTGCATCAAAAATATTAACTCGTATTTTTTATTCTTTACACGTTGAACGTGTAACGGGCTCGTCATTACAGGCGACTGTCGTTATACGCGGGAGGGTTGCGTTTCTGCTAATCACCGCCTATAACGATAACGCGTAAAACGGTAAACATATAAGATTCTGGTGAATTTTCTGAGTGACACACCAACAGAGGTCTTAATTTGTAGTCCCTGGAATCAGAATTGTGGGGCGAGTCAGTGAAATTGCGCTCACAACTCAGTCGTCCTGCGCGGGAGCTTCTGCCTTGGCCGCGGATAGGATATTGACGCTCATCATGACAACCGCGGATGACTAAAATCGCATATAACGAGTCGCCTGTACAGGAATTGTCGGTAAAAACGGAAGTGTATCTCACCCTGTAAAACTGCCTTGCCTGTTCCTTTCTGTGTCTATTCGTTAGCTGATCCAGTCTTCTGTTTTTCTCCTGAAAGAAAAAGAATTTCAGTATTATATTAATCCAAAAAATACTTTTATGGTATGCAGGCTTCGATCATTAGTGGTCCCATGAAATGAAGTATCAAAAAATATTGAAGGAATTGTACAAAGGGACTTGGATTTTTTATATATGTATATTCCGCACTTCCTCCTTGAAGTTTTTATACAGCTCATCGACCTCTTAAGTTTATTCATTACAGCTGAAAATCTGTTTTTGCAAAGTTAAATAAGTTAGCCTACATATGAGTAGGTCAAATTACTTTCCTTTTTTTCAGTTAAATGTTTGTTTTATTATTATTTAAAATCCTTCGATATTGTGTACATTTAACAGAATTCAAGGGAAGACATTTTATGCATATGTGCAATTAAATATTCCTACTGTTGAAGAGCTTTACCTATGTAATATAATGATCATATGCAGTTTAATATCCCTATAGTTTCATATACTGTCAGCAAACGTCCAGACAGATTCTTGGCTCAGCCGCTACCCTGTCCTGTGGTCATAAATTGGGACAGCCCAGTCATGAATGGTTACGAACCGGCGACTAGGGTTTGATTTCCGACAGGGTTAAGGTTTTCTGCTCGCCGTCGCCTTCAGACCAGTATTGGTGCTGATGGCGCCCCCGGTTCAATAGACTGAAGGGTTTGTCCCCGGAAGAAACATGGTCGGAACTTGAAGCTGGCCACTCATGTCCATCTAGTGTCGATATTAAGAGTGTGTGGAGCTATACCTCCATCCCCCTATACTTATCCATGCCTTGATATTTAATTAAGTACAGACAACTCTTTCATTTTTAATATGTTGTGAAGATAAATAATCAGTGAATAGTGCAGAATCTCAAAGTGTGCATTTGTAAACTTTGCGTTTGTTTGCTTACCCTTGCCGCCTGCTGCAGTTTATCAATGATTTTGTCCCTCTCTTCAATATCATTGCGAAGGGTCTCCAGCTGATGATCTGTGTGTAATGGGCCGTCACCCTCTTCGACCTGCAATAAGAAAGTTTGACCCTTTGAAACCGAAGTCAACCACACTCGTCTAAATAATATTTAAGAATTCACTCCGTACCACCAATTCAACGACCGTTGTGTTAATGTTCAAGGCAATAATCCCCCTTTACACTGATAATCGTGTAAGACCCATAAATACAAAATGGATAATTTCTGGTGCATAGCCTGTAGTTCCCACTAAGTTTTATCATGTCAACCCACGATCCTCAGGTTTCCGATACCTTCTGTATATCATCATAAGCGAATTGAGTTCAGTCTGCACCCTCACACATGCTTTTTCCAAAATATTCATGGTACTGCCCTCCCATCTGGGTGTACGCCTTGGATTTTGAAATAATCTCTTCCTTTCAGATGCTTCGTCTAAAATTCTGTATGTATTTTTCATCTCCCCCAGGCGCTTTACACGTATCGTCTCCATCCTCTTCAGTTTGATCACCTTAACAATATTTGGTGTAATTATGAAACTCATCATTATTTAATTTCCATCGCTCTGCTGTTGCATCACCTCAGATTTTCTCCCCAGCTCCCTGCTCTCAAATACAATCCATCCACTGATAAATTTGAACTGCGTGATTCACCGCCAAGAGCTACAAGATTTTCTCGGTACGAGTCAAGTATGACTCCATAAAAAAATGAAATAAACTCACCTCCTCTCTAGCAGTTTCTGCCGGCAGCCAGGAAGTGACAGTTGCGTTTAACTTTATCAGTGAACGCACTGTACATTCACTCTAGATGATTTTCCTCATGGTGAAAGATCAAGTTTCACATCCATATTTGCTGGTGTATAAAGTGATGGTGTACTGAAACGTTGTCTATACGTTCTAAATGTAAGTATTTTTAAGACGTTAGGTGATTGGAAAAGAAAGTATAGTTGCTTTCAATCTTCATTTATGAAGCAAATATTTCTGTACTCAGATATAAGTGCATTTAAAGGAAGGATGATATTCGTGTTGCATTATTTGGTCGGCTTTCTTTAATCTGATCACCAGGAGTTGAAAAATCCACCTTCAGACTACCATATGTCATATGTTAAATGTTTGCGGTTTATAAAACGTGCCATATGATACATAAACGTGTCTTGCCTGCAGGAATATTTCCTTATTGCAACAAGACATACCGACATCACATGATAGAATAGCCGTAATTATGTAACCATGTTCCGAACTCGCTTCTTCCTGTCAGCTTTCACTTAAAATATAATTAATGAAATTAATATTGCACACACGAAACATTAATTACATATCGAATAAACAGATCTAATTTACATTAAACATTTCGACTATGGTACTAAATTGTAACTGAAGTTTAGTATACTACTATAATGTTCTACAGCCAATGTGACCCACGTATGACTTGAAATTTTTAATTGAAATGCTTATTTACAAGTTTGTATAAGCTGCATCTTGGATGGGATGTGACGAAATTAAAGATGATTTGGACATATTTGCAGTTAAGTGAAAACGTAATCACATAGAGAAAGTAGGATAGAACACGATTAGAAAGGATGCTAAAAGAAATTATTATGAGAAGAATTTCAATTTTCATCCGCGAGTAAGTAGAGACATTGGTCGTCCTAGAAAACGGTGGACTAAAGACGGAAGAGGCTCACAGGCTAACCCTGAGTTACAAAAGAAGATGTATTTTTATACATTTAAAAATTAAATACGAAGTGTGTTATTAGCTAGGTATCGCTGAACCCTGCTTTACCATCTCAACGTTTGTGCTGCTTCGTCCATATTTTTACATAGTTTACTATATTTATTTAATTTGTTGAAGTTGACATTTCTTTAATAACTATAAAACCCAATGGTCTAGTTCTGTGCCTAATGTCTGCTAGTTAAATTTTCCCTTTCACGAAAGTTGTCGTACGTACTCTCAGAATTTCGCTGTAGTACCATATTTACAGTTTTAACTAAGTAACTAACTAACTGGATGGCTTACCGAACCCGAAGGTTCATCACCGAATTAACCAAAGCCCTCCACCAGTCCCTGTCCTGGGCTACCAAAATCCATTCGCCTTCAACTCCTGTCTCCCATAGATCCCGCCTGACATTATCCTCCCATCTACGTCTAGGTCTCCCCAGTGGTCTCTTCCCTTCAGGCTTCCCAACCAACACCCGGTGCACACCCCTTGCCCCATCTATGCACGCTTCATGCCCCGCCCATCTCATTCTTCTCGACTTAATCACCCTGACAATATTGGGGGAGGAGTACAGATTTTTAAGCTCGTCATTATGCAGTTTTCTCCATGCCCCATTTGCAGTTTTAACACTCAGACTATTTCATTCAAAATATGTGGGTACAGACAGGTTTGATATATTTAGCGGTAACGTTTCTTTAGTTATTGTCATCACACGGCAGGAGAAGTAGAGTCTTCGCATGGTCGTCATGCAGTTATGCTACAAGCAAGTCGAATTATCATACTTTGACAAGTGATTTATTTTATGGAGCACAGCCCAACATTTCAGGCCTTGCTGGCTGTGCACTCATTCCTGAAGTTCCCATGTGAGTCTTACTGGTTTTAAGGTATAGTGGGACCGAAGAGACACAAATGACCGAAAGGGAACGAAAATAGATGTAAAAGGAGCCATCGAAAGGCACCTTGATGAATGTCAGTGCACTTTTGTGCAACCATGTAGGACGAACGAGAAAACGAAGCGTAAAATAAATTTTGTTCCCGAAGCTGTGGGTGTGCGCAACTTTACCACACGAACCGGCTGCCAACCTATTTTCTTGTTGCCCAATAGCGTTAATTGCAGTTGCGAGTTTATCATCAGAAGTGATTACGGAACATCGTCGCTGTTCGCGGGGGTTACGTCTTCAAAACAATCGCGAAAGCAAAACTGCGATGAGGAAGTTCGTACATTATGGGGAAAATGGGGAGGGGAACCCAAGATACACGAAACTTCATACTTACAAGTGTAAGTATGTATAATTAATTATGAATGAACGTAAAAATGTCCATGTTGGCGTTTGTTCGGGTTACGTAGGTGTTCATGGCGAAAGTTGTCACGGTGGTCGAACACAGGGGAAACAATTTTGGTGTTTTGGTTCGGACCTAGTAGTTGACTGGCCTTGGGAGTAAAGATAGTTTTAATATTAATAGTTCTTTGTTGCTAAATATACCTCGGAATCAGACAATGTTTGGAACAACATATGGACCAAAATTAAATTACTCCTGTCATTAACCATTACGCTAACAACTTAAATCAAACCCCGATGAGTAGTTCTAGAGATGAAACATTTAAATGGACAGGAAGAATAACTTGAGAGAGATGGGAGGATAATTTAATTAAAACGTTTTAAAAGAGGGGTTGTTTTGCTTTATTCAAGTGATAATATCTTGCGAACACTGTAATGAACCTTAGGGCTCCGTAAAAATCGTTGAGTTTCTTGACTAGGTTAGCGACAATCAGCTTCTTAATAAGGACTTTGCCCCGTGCAAAAAAGTGTGTTAATTTTATGAACTTCATGGATATACAGCAAAGAAAGGCAAATAGGTTACACGAGACTTTTATATTATGTCGACGTATCGGTAGGCATAGCATTTACATGTATTCATTCAACGACATTACGAAAGTTGTTACCAGGACGCTGTATTGAGGTTAAGTTCGTTTGTATCCACAACACGCTTGCGTACTGCGGTAAGTGTTTCATGTTAAAGAAGTCTTAAGCAGAACAGCAAGATTATTTCATGGTGTAGACGTTCTTTTCTAAAGGAAGAAGCCAATGGCTGGTTAGGAATGCACTTGAAAGTTTAAAACATAGTGTTTAGTTTCTTAATCAGGAAGTGTACAGCTTCTAGTCCTTAATACCTTTCATTCCGTTTCCCTGTATAGTGCAGCATACTTCATTGTCCAACGACTTTTATTGATAGTCGTCTTAAGTATGCCAAAGTTCGTGTTTCGATTCTAAGAGATTAATCAATATTACAATAAGCCTTATTTTGTGTATTTGTTTAACAAAACGTCACTTTCAAAAGTAGTTTAAAACGTTGTGATAAAATTACCAAAATCGCTAAAATTCATCAATGTTCATGAACGTATGTCCCTTGGGACTGTCTTTGCTATTAATTTCTTGACTTGTACGTAGGTACCTAATAATTTTAAGTAGGATTTGAGATTTTCACGGCTGCGAATATGTATGTGTGTTTGTGTGTGTGTATATATATATATATATTTATTTATTTGTTTATTTGTTTATTTATTTATTCTGGCTTTAGCGCTGTCTAATCTAATTGTAGTATGATACAACCTGGAAGACGTCATCTTGATTACATTTATGTATATGATAGCCATCGTCAATGTTGAACTGCCCTGTTATGTCAAATTTCCAAAATCCATGTTTTCTCGGTAGCGCATACTATAGTTAAACTATACCCCGGTTCCAAAAAGAGAGAGAACACCGCTTAATGCAATGCGACGTATTTACAAACAGCGAATAAACAGAATATTAAAGGAAGAAAGTTGCCCATCATTACGTTCTGAAAGTAACACACAGCCGTCTTCAATTCAGAGTTCACTGGGACAATGTGCAAGGTGCATACTAACAGCACAATGCAGTGTGATCAGTAACTACCTTCCTTTTATGGGCGTCTGAATCCGACAAACTTTATCGCCAGCAACATGGCTGCGGAATCCTGAATTCCAGGCATGTCGAATCGGAACACCTGCTTGTGCATTGTCATGTTACGAATCTTTGGGCTCACCGATTGCTCTGGGTCCTGCTGCGAGCGAACTGTTTTTGAGGACTCCGGGAAGTAACAGGAGATCAGAGAAAATTGCACAGACTGAGGACCAGAACTAACATTATTACGGCGACAAAGCGAAGGAGGATTGGGATAAATAAGTGTATACAAAATTTTAGTCGGAAAACCTGAAGGGAGCGGAGTAGCTGGGAGAACAACGAATGGATGGAAAAATATGTGCGGGATCATAGGAACACGGAAATGAACCTTTGAATGTCATACAAGGTGGCTAATCTTCTTCTTCTTTTTTCCCCGTTTAAGTGGCTCGAACTTCTCAAGAAGCACTCTGTTCCATGAAGTACATTACTTACTGATTGAATATTTGTAGTAACAATCAGATATTAGCGTTTCTATCATTATATTACAATAAAATCAGTAATGAGCTTAGGAATCAGTTTGATTAAGCCTGTAATTTATAAAAATTTACAGTAACACCCCAGACGCTTTACCAATAATTATCTCTAATCATCATGTGCGTATTTATGCTACTCAGTTTATAAGCCATCGGTTAACAAGAATCCTACAGCATAAAATTATTTTTTGTAACCATCTGTTTCTTTTACGAACATGAGACTGTAAAAACGAAACGGCAAAGAAGTTTGATGTTGGAAATTTATTGTTAGGAGAAAGCATACAACAGGTGATAGAAGAATAAAACATTTCTACTGGAAACCGTTAATTTGAATCTGCAAGTGTTCGCCGGCAAAATAAAAGTAACCGTGGCGAAGTAACGTGTCCCCGTTACCTACTCTTCTTCAGTCTGCATTGGCTGAACACGAGGCCCGGCAAACCGCGATATTCTGTGATTCGGGTTCTCACGGCACCAAATACGAAGACGACTGTCTTTTGGACATGTTGCGCCCTGTTGTCTTGTAGAAATAGGCCGACTTTTCAGAGGCGCTTACTGCCTCCAACACAAGAACGATTAGTGGTCCTAATGTCGGTTAATTTCTACGAGGCTACATAGCAGCATCCCAGAAGACAGTAATCTTCATCCACGATCTTATTTTTCTAACGACTGATCTTAGTAACAAAGATGCTATCTGCGTTCATGGATGCGGGAACCGAATTTTTTAAAACAGTCATTTCCGTTGGGGGCAGTACCAAATTTCACTATTTGCATCATACTTAACATACTCTTCACATGTTAGGTCCTTCACCAGCAATCCAACCCATACTTAAGTAATAAGTAGCAACTGTGCCACAATATAAAGTCATAAGTTTTCATGGGGATCAAGTACAATGGTGAAGATTTCTGTCTTCTGGGTTGTACAAAGTGCAATGGTCTTCTCGCTGGTCAGTACGGGTGTCATCCGACGTCTCGGAGGCTGCCTCTGCCTCCATAATCGGGGACTTAACGGTTGTTTAATGTCGATCCCTGATGTTGAAGGCAAAGAGAGTCTTCAAATCGTTGAATGAACAAAACCAATTTCCGAAACGTTGAACGTGGGGAACGCTCGATAAAAAATTATTGCAACATTGCCACGGCGTTGGGAAACATTTGACATGAAACTGGAGCAGTCGTAGCTCAGAAATGTGTTTCAAATTCGTCGTAAATTGAGAGGCGTTTCAAGTGTTCATTTTGCAACCTGTAACCTAACGACAATAGAGGGACTGAAAGTCGTTTCGTTGTAACTTGATGCTTGTTAAAAGGTCTCTTATATTACATACGGTACAATCAGACTGCAATCTAACACTAGTCCTGATCTACTGTTACCTCATATTATTACATAACAATTTGTCTGTCTTGGCCGCTTTTATTAGCAACAAACCTAAAAAGTAAGAATACTAAGAACCTTAGAACCTTGTTCAGTTGATGGAGTAGGCCTGTTGTTATCGACCACAGACGTCCAAGAGACATTGCCCTGTATCCAGGAAGCCGAGCTATGCCTAGGCCTGCTAAGTGCATGACCTGTGCCATAAACAGTCGAGAGAAATTGACAGTGAACGTTTCTGTTGCGTTCCGATCTCGTTATGGAGAACAATTCAGTCGTACAAAAGAATGCACTGATGAATCAGCCAGCTTTTAATGTGTCCCATTTATGGCTGGTCAGTGAATCTATTCCCGTCAACAACTCTTCTGAATAGTTATAACAGCGATTTTACGCTACATAAATCAACAGATGAATGTGATGAGGACATTCCATGATGAAGATTGTTGTCTAATTGGTACTTGCGCGTTGTGTAGTCTGGTAGAAGTTAACCGATCTTTGCTGAATGTAGGCCTGACTTTGATTTGTATCATACTGACTGTTGGCTTTGCCAGCAGTAGATCAAGGATTAAGAAGTCGTCCGTCTGTGTGACAAATTGACTCGACACTGCAGAAGTGGGAGTAAATATTTGTGCATTCTTTACTTCGAGACTAAATGTGTCATTATTTTCATGCTCAGACTGCTTTATCCCCAAGGAAACTTGTCTGGATACCAATTACATAGAAGACTCTAAGACCCAGAACCCATCTGGATGTCACAGAGAAAACTTCTTACCCTTGAGAATGGATCTTGAACTGTTCTGTTGCTATCTCAGTCAACAATACATTTGTGTCTCCAATAAATGGATATTAACACCAGTGAGGGATCAAAGATCACAGAGATTTAGAAAATGACTTTCTCCTGTCTGTTCTTGTTTTATGCCAGTGACGAGAACTGAAGGTTTTGGCGAGTTCCTTGCTCTTTGCCGCACCCACATCGCTCCGGGCTGTCACATAGCCTCAACTTTCACTGTCATCAGTTATTTTGCTGCGATGCCGCCTAGAATTGAACCGGGTCTTCTGGTTCGGCAACAGGCAAAGGAATTGAATACTGATCTATGTGCTAGCAACCCTGAGTACTTCCGCAGACATCCCCACTTACAGTGCTACCAAGATTTGTTACCAAAGAAACTTTACCTTTTAAAATTTTATATAAACATCATCCTTTAACATTGCATTGCTCTAACTCTGCATTTTCCGCTAGGCATATCTTTCGATTTTTATAACTTCTGATCAGAACATTAACGATATGGAATTTTCAAATTAATTATTAAGTGGGTATTATAGTCTCCGTGGATTATGATTCATGTTTACGTTAATTTATGGGAAATGAAAATATCCGTTACGTTGGGATAGCTCGGTTGACCACGTGTAATTAAATTTTAAGTACAAAGTAGAGATCCTGATGTAATGTTCGTCTTCATCACCTGGAGGATTACGTCATGCACACAGCATTGCGTCACTTGCATATAGTAATCTCCACCCTTTCAAATCACGACCAAGTCTCCATTTGTACCGAGTATAATAGCATTTACAACAAATAGGTCTTCCAGCTAGTCTATTCCCTTGAACTTTTCCCCTCATGCGTGCTACATGTCCCGAGCGTGTCATCCTTCTTGTTTGAGTACAGTTATGTTCATCGTATTTGGTGAGGAGAAAAAATTATTAAGTTCATCATTATTAATTTTACCTGTTAAAGTCGGAACCATACGTTGCACCAAAGTAAGTGCAAGATCATTCAGTATTTGTGATAAAATGTGAGTACAAATTTTGTATGAGTCCCGATTATCCTACCTAAACGGGACCGAAGAACGGTCTGATAATCGAACATCGATAATTGAAATAACACGGAAGACTTAATATTTACTCAGTTTGTAACTTAATTTACGGCATTATTAAATCGCAAAGGAAATACGATATGACACCAGATGAAAAAATGTCACAAACAAAAATAGTATTTATGGGTGCTGTAAGGGAGTATGATTTATTCCGCTACATGTTGAATTGACTATAAAATGGAGCGTTCCGACACGGTACGTCGAATAAAACGGAATGAATGTCGAATAATCGGGACTACTGTATTTTGGTTGTTAATGGCGACTTTCTGGTACATGAAGGGCTGGAACCAACTCACCGTGAGACACGACATCAGTGTTACGCACTGAAACATTGCGATAACTGGAATGAAAGCCAGTAACAGTTACTTTGCAACAAGATCTGTACATTATGAATCTTTCGGATATTTTTTGTCGGAATGCATGAATATGTTTACGCGTACCTGCATGCAGTAATTTGGGTAATATCAACTTTCTGTAGTTTAGAAAGCGTCCATAATTACTCCACCTTCTTTTGCATCATGTAACTTAACGTTCGACGTTGCCGTAAACATTAACACGTTTAAACAGAATGTGTTCACAGTTTGCTGACTCAACACCCGATAGAGGTGGAGTATACTATCGTGACTAGCATTAAGTACACCAAGTGTTTAGCACTGTAATGACAATGTTAACAAAGAATCCGGCTTATTCAACGCTAAAGCGCAGGGTTTCGGCTTCAAATTTTGACAGCGGTTATCTTAACTGAAATCTGTCTTCATTTTTCTTAGTACTTTGAATTACGCCTTGATCAATCCTCTCAAATCTGTTCTCTGTGCGGTGCATTAATCCTTCAGGCCTAGAAGCAATTATATGTACCACCTGCTTTACCAATCGATAACTCAGCGTTTTGTATTTGTGGCTTTCTTATGGTTCTGAGTGTAAACGGATTATTTTCTCAACACCATGAACCAGCTGTTTTTTCTAATGGCTAAGCGTTATGATTTCTTTGCAGTACGGACTGAATTATTAAATATTATTTAGGCAAGCTTCGATTTCACAGGGTTAATGTTCTGTTTTAGCCTTAAGACGTGTCTGAGGTCAGCCAGTTACTTTTCAGGTAACTCCATGTTGTAATCTACGTTACGTCAAACATCGTTAAGTATACCATAGGTAGAACTAAATAAATAAATGAATAAAAATCCATGGGGTGGTTTGTTTCTGTTGAGCTGACAGTAGCTCAGTTTGTCTGAAAATTCCACGCCCACGTGTATTATGCCCAATGATTCACGGGTGTGAAGAAGAACCAGACAGTGACCCCTGTCGTAGGCCAAATGAATCCAGTCCGCATCCTTACAAACTGCTTCTTTAAAATCTGTTTTAATATTTTTCTACAAAAATATTATAGGTATTATTAGTTTTACCCTGCGTGCTACATGATCTGCTAGTCGTTTCTTAAATCTGCCATTAGTGTTGGCCCGGTTCCACGGAACGCAGTTTGGTGGCCACTGAGACATTTGTCTTGCCGCAAGGCCAATTCATTCATAAACTTGTTGGGCGGAGGGACAATATTTATTTCATTTATAATTTTTATTGCTCTCTGTTGTCACTCTACATGGGCGGGCAAGTTCCAGAACAAAACAAACAGAATTTTATTTTGCCTACCAACAAACACGAACATTTATTTGAAATCAAATATAAAACCTAAACGCCCTGAAAACAACACAACCTCATAGAGATATTAATGAATATACCGTAGTCTCAGCTGGAAGTATTATACCATTCAAAAATTCTACCGTGAAGTGCACAGTCGTTTTTGAACAAATTTTTCGTCATTTCAAACTCTTCTGATTACAGTTTATCCAATATTTAAAGAAAATATTAAAACTCAGTTCGAAATATGTGCAGATGCAAACTATTATTTGCTTTATTTTTATACCATAACATCAAACAAAGCAATTTTTATATTTATTTTAATTATTCCTTTGTACTAAAATGGTCCAGCTTACCATCTCCTGCGCCTGCGTCTCCGCTACCTTCTTCATGTTGTCCTGATGTTCCACTTGATTGTGGACTAGGCGCCTCTCCCGGGCTCTCACACAGTTTACCTCGGGATACTCGCACTAAAATAATACAAACATCGAGCATATAAAAGTCACGCAACCCATTCCTGACACGTTTTGTTGTCAGCAAATTAATTACATTGAAATTATAAAACAAAAAACACATTTTTATAATGAATGTTGGAAGCGTCCACCGCGTTCATCGATTCACGCATTCATTCACTAGCCCAGTGAAAAGTTTGTGCCGTGACGGAGACTGTTCACCAGACGAAATTATGTCGATTTGTTTGGCACAGGTGAAGAGCGAAATGTATCCCTAAGTTCATTCTGGCAAGTTAAGTAAGAACGAGATCCTTGCACTTCGACTCTTGAAGACAAATTACAGACTGGCCTGAGCAGGTCACAACATGGCGTGACCTGCGTGGATTCTTGTGTTAATATAGTAACAGCGATATTGTGTGTTGATTAATCCACTCGAATTTTATCTGACCGATAATCGAAGTAATCTTTTTGTTATAAATTCATTTTAATCGTTTGTTAGCTTGCCATACTGGCACACCCGCCATCTTGTGGGTAGCCGAAGGCAACAATCGGTTATGAAGCCACTGACCCAGTTCTACCAACATTGCGGGGGTCTATGAACCCGAATAAAGAAACAAAAAGTATTCTGTAATGGACCACAATGAGAGGCCATTCATAGAAGTTCCTGTTACCAATAACTGAGCTATTCACCTCCTGTGAAAGTTACTTCTGTGATTATTTAAAAGTTTGGTTTTATTCAATAGACACCTGAAAATCAAAGTAGATATAAGAAAGAAAACATTTTAACTATGAACAAGATCACTTCTGTAAAAAAGTGACTTACAAATAAATTGAAAAACATTCAGTTGCATAGAAAGTTTGGGTATCTTAAATCAAACTTCCTAACCACATTTGTATAATTGTAAAGAACTTGCTAAACCGACATTATCATGATAACGATGTGTGGATTGCGTAAACTGATGAAACGAAGTTAATAAAAGCTTAAATTTGTTTCATGGAGCGTAATTTAAGAAATAACGACAGGTTTTAAATATTTTATTATCAGATTCTGTTCAGTCGTTTAGTTGATCATTTACGTTGACATCCACTAGATGTAAAAATATAATTTTATGTGTCAGACCTATAGGCCTATAAGCTTCATATTTTAGGTAGGAGGCTGGAGAATAAAATATTCTGTACTAAACGACAGAAAACTTTCAAAAATATTTCACAGAACATTGTGCCTCGATTGTGAGATTTTTTTTTTTTTTTTTTTAGAAATATGTACGTGATGCAATTTCCTGACACACGGAATATAATGTTTGACTCGAGATATTTTAAAGTCTTTTTTAAAACAACTTGCGTGCCTTTAACTAATACGTATTATTTTAATTTTCCATGCATTTTTCTTGTCGCTTGCTCGAAGCTACAGATGTTTCTAGTAATTTTAAAAGTGGTGATCGAAGGAAAGTTGTTAAGATCCACAGTGAAAGCGGTGGCGTGCAAATGGTTTAAGCTGATGGCTCCTTTACTTCATGTTCGTGATTTTTTCTCTTTTTTTCCCCGGTTGAGTGAAAGGTCTCAAGCTCTATTAAACAAATGCTACCGAGTGACTGCCAATTATCATAAGTGATCGGTTTCCTTGCCCTGTGCTGCGTTATGAGCGTTCCACACTTTCTAGAAGACAATCCTTGTCATTAGTTTGCCTGAAGACGCACGCACACACACCGACAATATAAAATGAGTTTAAAGTGTTCTGGGTTGTTGCGCCGTGTAGTCTGCTAGAAGTTTACTGACGTTTCAGAGGAGTTTACTGCCTCTGTTATCAGGGCCAAAATGATGATGGATGCAGCAAGCACCTCTGAAACGTCAGTAAACTTCTACCAGTTTACGCGGCCATCTTCCTCTCTCGTAGGACCAAATATTCTCCTCAGTGCCTTGTTCTCAAATATCCTCAGTCGATGTTGATCTTCAGGGTAGAAACGTCGTGTGAACTTGTGTATGGATACCAACGTTTCGGAGAAACATTCTATTTGCATCTTTGTGGTTGAATATGGAAACAGTATGTTTCTCCTAATTCTGAGGGTTGCAAGGAAAATCTGGAAGCAAGAAACAGATCAGTACGTGACACCTGTGAGGTTATGTACCGTTAGCGATGCTTCGGTGTCCAACTGCCCCATAACTGTTCTCAGTGGCCCTGGGGCGCTACCAGTCTGACTGCCAGACCCAGGGTTCTCCAGGCTAAGGCATTAACATTTGCATACTGCCCGTTCTTCGGTCAGATTCTTCTTAAAATAAACTTCACTGCCACAACGAAATCCCCACACATATTTATGGAATTCTTAATGCTCGTAACTAGAAAATGGTCCGAACCAATTGTGGCATCTGAAGGAATCCGAATTTAACTCCTATTTTGTTTGTAACATTAACATTGTTTACGTTGTTATAATTGCAGTGGTTAACCTAGACTACAATTTGTTACACATGTCAACCTTGACATGTAAATATGTTTTTCCGTGCACAAAAATTAAGAAATTTGTTACATTTCTTGTGCCATATATAACACGTGATTCCGATCAATAATTCATATGAATCTTTAATAAACTTAATAAACAGTGTAAACATTAACAGACCATAAGAAAAATTATAATTTTAGGCATTGCTCATATTCATTAAGATTTTTAACTTGACTTTTCGTAAATTTGATGTACTTCTGTCATCAAGAGACATGGGAGAGAGGTTTATTACGAAGCTGGAAAGCTTGAACAGGTTTAATATCAGTTCCTGGGTCTGTAAAGCGTGTGGGAGGAAGCCTTTATAGCATACTGTAGGGCATTATCGAAGAATTTTCTTAGAAATACTGAGGAAGACCATGAAACATCTGTTAGGATAGTCGTTTTAAGAACAAAAATCGAACACGAGAACTGTCGAATACGAATGCTAAGCATTTGGCTGCGACGTTTCATAACCTGTGAATTTGGCCTTCCCACTTTCTGCTTAATAGAATTATTATTGCTTGTTGCATTTTCATTATTAATACTGATTTTGTTCTCGTTGTTCGAGACTTTCTAGATCTTATATGAAATAAACTTCTTCTTGGGTTCAGAGTTATAAGGTCAGAATATCATCAGTGGACACTACTAAAATATTGTATATGAAGAAATGTCCACGCGCCAAACATTATTAAGAATCTAGGATCGTGTGTGCTGTATGCAAAGTTTTCATGATGTAATGTTTTATTTTAGATAGGGCGCTCATATTGAAACGAAATTTAAATAAATAGGATGTAAGGGTGATGTGCATTGGATTGAGCTGGATGCTGATCGGGTCCAGTGGCAGGGCACTGTGAACTTTGGCTTTCATTTTAGGAGGATTTATTCACCAGTTGAGCTACTCTTGTCACAAGAAAGATCCTGGTTCATGAACTTGGTTTATTTTATTTGTAGCTTAGTAACAAAAGAGTCTAAGAACAAACGACTGTAGTGTGTATCTTGATCTTGATTTGAAGATGGTCGTTGTAGGATCTGCCATAGCAAAACATTAGGATTCATGTCTTAAAAGGAATCCCTCCAGGTGCCCGATATGAGTCACGGAGTCAGCGTGGGATCATATCCACTTTGTAGGAGGCGGTCAAGGACAGACTTTGTTCAACAGTGCGAAAACTAAAAGTACTTTCAAAACACTTTTTTACGTTACACGGTTTAGGCGTTGTGCCGTAATTCGGTTCAGAATTAGTTACGAGACAAACGTTTTTCACGTGCGGTAGACCATTATGGAAAAGGCAATCCGAGTCATTCATATCCATTCCACAATTTCAAACGCTGGGTCTTTATAATCAACTGTAATATTATTATCCGTTTTTGTATCGCTCCTCAAATTTTCACCGTGAGTTTCTGGATATTTTGTGCCTAAGACTTTGCTATGCGTACCTGCCCTTACAGTGCATTTGTAAGGCAACGACATTTTTCAGTATTTTTCTTGAAAGAAAACAATTAAGACGTCTCATAATCGAAGACCTCGACGGCTCTGCGTCCTCACGACAGTTCTGAAGGTTGCGTCAGCTTCTCAGCCGTGAAAATAAGTGGCATGCCTGAATAAACATCCCACCCTCACTTCCGCCACAAACCAGTTACCATTATTTATTGTCAGGTATCTATTGTTGGATAAAACACAATAGAATGAATGCATATTAATATTACCATGTGATTCTTAGTACCTTACTCTTCACAAAATATTGCTAGACGATCAAACCAAGGAGAATGAGATGGGCGGGTTTAATCATTGAATTAATTGTGGAGTAACATCCCCTGACAACAAGTAAATAACATGAGTTTTAAGTTTCTTACAAGCTTTTAATGTGAAGATACAAGGAAAGCGTACATAATTTTGATGAGAAACCCTAGTGGAAGTCTATTTGAAGACCAAGAAGAAGGTGTAAGGGTAATAGTATGGGTCTTTATAACCACGGACGTAGTTACCAGCAGAGAAGATGAACCGGTGAAAATTGGACGAAAGATATTTTATATATAGGCCTAACATGAGTTAATTTATAGTTCTTAATGTGTAGTTTTTAGACTGGCTGTTAAATAGACGAATGCCGTTTAAGATGCATTTCATTTATTGAGTTGAGTTCTTTACACGGAAGATTGTGTCCAACACCGGCTTTTTGTAGACAGGAGCGTAATATATCTATTTCTAATGGCGCCACACAGTTACACCAACATTATTCCTGCAACGAGAAACCTACCGTTAGCTTTCGTATTCCCACTTACATTTTGCTTGTTTTGTTCTTTCATTTACATCCAGATTTATACAAGTAAATCTGGACTGAATGACTGGTTAAATAAATTTTAAAAAGTAAAGAATTGTTACTTTTCTTGCATGTGACAGGTTTCACGGCCCCTGAATTCGCTTTTCTTTCGTTTGTTACGTGTGGCATTGGAAATGAATAGTTTTGAAGATCCACGATGTCATTAAATGTCTCAGTCTCGCATTGTGAATTCAACACAAATTGCTTTCTGTTTTATGCACAAAAGAAATTAGTCAAAAAAGCTACATATTCACCCAATTAAAAAATATATAGAAAAAGTGTAAATGTGAATAATTACTTCGTATTTCAGAGCATAATTTAAATCATATTGTAGTTACTTTCTACAGTTTAGTTACTTTCTCTTGTGGAAACTTTTTATTCAGTTCTGGTTAACTTGCAACTCCTCTATAATTATAACCAAGTCACTCCGTACAGCAGAATCATTCATGTAGGGATGATGGACGCTCAGCTGGTAAAAAATTGCTTGTCTTTTACGGAACCAAAATGTTCATTATCGTCTTCACAAGAAACCGCCCCTGAACCTTATTATAAGTATCGCAAGTGATGACATACCTTCAGATTTTCTTACTAAAATTTTGTACACATTTCTCTTCTCCCTGTGAATGTTACATTACAGAATGTTTTCTGTAACAAGGCTTATAGTTATAATTATGATTATATAAGTATTATAAAAATCATTAAACCTGATTTTTAGAGCTTTCCAAAAACTGTTTTTCGTTTTTAAGAATTGTACCCCTGTAACCTGGAAAGAAACAGTGGCTTCCCTAGGAACCACGAATCTCTCCCGATGGTTCCGAAAATAAACGAACCCGTTTACTACGAAAATACCAATACCAACGCAATGAAGTAGAGTCCTTATTGAGAATATGAAATTCGCTCAGTGGTTCAAGAAATTACGAGTACGCTTAATTTCTGTCGTGAACATTCATTGTCGTTTTCAACAAGATCACGCCGACTGACGCTGTCTTTAGCTGAAAGAGTTCAATCCATACTCTCAGAATGTATTTCTATAAGACTCGTGTTAATATTATCCTCCCATGTACACTTACTTTCCCAAGTGTCTTCTTCCCTTCAGTTTTTCCGATAGAAATTCTGTATACACATTTCATCTCCTCAGCTTGTTCACATCTCCACTCAAGTCAAACAAGTTGGTGAGTTTGCTGTAGTTTCTACAAGCCGAGAGGCATTCACTTGTTGGGAACGGAGAGTATCCTGTTTGGCCCACTTCCAAACCCTACAACTTCCAACAGCAGAGTTTGTCCGTTGTTTAGGTCTTGTGACCAATCTGCGGAATTAATCAGACTTCGTGGATACAAAATTAATAACCTAATGATAATCGTGATGTGTCTGCTACTTCGTATCTTATAGTTGGACAGCAGCACTTTCACTACCTACATTTTCATACATAAGCTTAAGTTTATTGAACTGTGTAGTTCATTTCAAGTGACCCTTCCTGAGTAAACTAGTGTGAAAGTGAAGGTGGCAGTACATTTATTTTTTTATTTTGGAGTATATTTTATTTGTTAATGTATTAATGACCCATATAATGTGCGAGGTATTGTAGTTAGGATATTGAGAGCAATAGAAAAGTCAAACATGTATCCTTATTTCCCCAACACTTGGCACCTCCATTTTCCTGCCATACAAACGCAACTGGCTCTGATTGTACACGCCTGTATTACAGAATGTTTTCTGTAACAAGGCTTATAGTTATAATTATGATTATATAAGTATTATAAAAATCATTAAACCTGATTTTTAGAGCTTTCCAAAAACTGTTTTTCGTTTTTAAGAATTGTACCCCTGTAACCTGGAAAGAAACAGTGGCTTCCCTAGGAACCACGAATCTCTCCCGATGGTTCCGAAAATAAACGAACCCGTTTACTACGAAAATACCAATACCAACGCAATGAAGTAGAGTCCTTATTGAGAATATGAAATTCGCTCAGTGGTTCAAGAAATTACGAGTACGCTTAATTTCTGTCGTGAACATTCATTGTCGTTTTCAACAAGATCACGCCGACTGACGCTGTCTTTAGCTGAAAGAGTTCAATCCATACTCTCAGAATGTATTTCTATAAGACTCGTGTTAATATTATCCTCCCATGTACACTTACTTTCCCAAGTGTCTTCTTCCCTTCAGTTTTTCCGATAGAAATTCTGTATACACATTTCATCTCCTCAGCTTGTTCACATCTCCACTCAAGTCAAACAAGTTGGTGAGTTTGCTGTAGTTTCTACAAGCCGAGAGGCATTCACTTGTTGGGAACGGAGAGTATCCTGTTTGGCCCACTTCCAAACCCTACAACTTCCAACAGCAGAGTTTGTCCGTTGTTTAGGTCTTGTGACCAATCTGCGGAATTAATCAGACTTCGTGGATACAAAATTAATAACCTAATGATAATCGTGATGTGTCTGCTACTTCGTATCTTATAGTTGGACAGCAGCACTTTCACTACCTACATTTTCATACATAAGCTTAAGTTTATTGAACTGTGTAGTTCATTTCAAGTGACCCTTCCTGAGTAAACTAGTGTGAAAGTGAAGGTGGCAGTACATTTATTTTTTTATTTTGGAGTATATTTTATTTGTTAATGTATTAATGACCCATATAATGTGCGAGGTATTGTAGTTAGGATATTGAGAGCAATAGAAAAGTCAAACATGTATCCTTATTTCCCCAACACTTGGCACCTCCATTTTCCTGCCATACAAACGCAACTGGCTCTGATTGTACACGCCTGTGTATGTGTGTACTTTAACTTTCTCACTCTGTGATCAGTCTGGTGATTGTATTCAAACATGAAGACGTTTCCGTGTAGTGTTACTAAAGGAAAATTTACATAAAACACTTTCATTGCAGATGTGTTCACTATCACTGTCAAACAGCAAAATAGTTTGTTGTTCTGTAACTGTTGTACTGAATTCTTGGAATTTATATCTGTTCCTCCATGCATCTCATTTTCCGGTAATGTTTCCATTTCCAAATCAACGCCTTTCCCAGCTGCAGATTCAGTTATCGTTAACTGCCTGGTTTTGGAACGTCGCCATGTATAATACATTGTTTATCGCAAGTAACAGCCCCACTCCCTTCCCGGGTCGCTATAAAAGTGGTTTCTTGCTTGGGTCGGTTGTTTATATGTGTTTTAGCTGAATTGTTTGTTGTGCAGTATTTTTACAGCTGAACATTCCAAGGAATTTTGGAAACAAAATGGCATGGAGCTGTATCGGACTTAATTATAATGCTTAGCGGTATATTTGTATTTCCGTAGATGTTGGCCCACGGCTGTTAGCGGGGCTATTAGAAGCATTAAATGCGCCTCCTTTGATTGTTTCACTTTGGTCACCAAATCGTAGCTTCTTCTGTCGGCCTCACGACTTTCCTCATCCGTCATTTTGTTATCAATTCTCGTACGATATCCAAAAGTGCAATTTTGAAGTCGTGCATAATAGCACAACCCCCGAATCAAATTTCGTCCAAATTCGTCCATTGATTCGAATAGAATCGACTGGATTTGCCGACGGGCAGACATGATCAGTCCATAATGCGTTCTCCCTATGCACTTCGTGCAATGAACGCATAATAAGCCGCTTGGCAAGTAGAATTCACCTTTGTCTGTGTGTTCGTGATAGTGACGAGAAGCGATAACTCCATTTCATGAGGTTATAAACCAAGTCACGAAATGATAATCTAATATACAGTCACATAAAAGGGAATGGATGCTTCGGTTTCTCAAAATGTCAAGTCGCGATGTGGGTAACGGGAACAAGAATATGGCAGCAGAATGTTGGTCGGTTTCCGAATGCAACAGACGTCCGCTTCGTTGGCAATTAACATTCTTGTGCGTCTCCTCTGCACAGTACTTGTTCAACGATTGGACTGCTCGCGTGCAATGGGATCATTCAGAACTTGCTCTTTAACGTGGCCGCCAATTACTTTAGTTATATTATTGGTACTGGATATTATACGTAAGATACGGCAGTGTAAAGGTAACATCTGTGTCCAAACACGAAACAAAAGCATGCAGATGATATGGAGGACAAAGACACTTGTTGAAAGTTACTGTTTTGCAACTTTTGTAGTCACTTGCTGATGGCAGTGGATTAATCCCGTAGTTTCTGTAGTTTGAGTTCTTGCCGAAATATGAAATTAATAACGATTGTGGATACTGGACACTATAAACTAGGTCCTTCGGTATGCCTTAAAAGGTTCCAAAGGACTGAGCTGTGAGATTTCATGATCTTATGGCGGAGTCCGAAGATGACTGTCTTTTAGGATGTTGCGCCGTGTGGTCTGGTAGAAGTTTATTGGCGTTTCAAATTTGCTTACTGCATCCATCATTAACCCTCCCCTGTGATATAGGCTGTAAGCAACTCTGAAACGTCTGTGATATTCAGCTTTGTCTGTCTGTTTTTCCGACCCCTAACTGAGGAAAAAGCTGTTAAAAATATGTTATTGGAGACTACATCATCTTGGCACGTTAAACTCACTGCCATCAACAATTCAATATGTCGATTGTGAGAAATTTTTAGTTCTATAAAAGATGGAGAATTTCTTTATCAGTACATTTACGATCGGCTTCTGGAAAAGAGTGCTCCACGAAGTTAGTGCTTGAATTAAATAGGTACCTTTTAAAGTCTCTTTGCAAAATGTATGTTCAGGAAACCAGACTAGTCATGGTATCTGGCATCAGGTTCCTACACCTGCTGATCCGCAGAATGCCAGTTAGATCGCTAACATTTAATCCAGACGCATAATTTGAGGTCCCATCTAGTGAACGCGTGCCGATACATTTCAGTGCTAGTCACATTGGTTTTTCGCATGTCATAGGAATATCAAAGAAGAAATGGTATAAATTCCTTGAAGGAAGCACGAAGCATTATCGATCATTAAAATAGCGTGACTTCCACCTGTCCTCTATTTTGAACATTTTAATATTTATAATTCCACTCAATAAATAATAATGCAGTCCAACGTACATATAATTTATATTTCTTTCTCCCAGCAGTTCAGCGTACATCTTGCCTGTTCTGGATTTATAAATGAACCTCCTCTGACTTTGTGAACAGAGTACAGGTGTGCTATTTCAAATGCAGCCCAACAACATGCAAGTGGAGAAATACAAAAATTATACCACAAGTAGGCCCACCCCAGCGTAATAGACTCTCCCAAACTTTCCCGTGGTATTCGAATCAAGGTCACCCTGGTTGCGAGGCCGCTGCTCATGCAAGTTGCGCAAAAGATGTGATTCAGTGACCTTACGATCTAAGCAAACTGATAATTTCTTTCTGGGTGAGATGGTTTCGCAAAGTGTAGTATATTTCCTCGTCAGGTCTTCTTCTGTCAAAGATAACAATTAAAAAACTTAGATTCTCGCACTTTTAAATACTGATGAAACCTGATAGAATCTTTCACAAGTTCTCCATACATAGAAACAAATTCTTTGCGACTGGCGTGTGTCCATTTCCTTATCCGTGGTTTTCTCTCTTCATCATTGGCGATAACACAAAGCTAGAGGAAGTATTATAGTTCAGGAAGCGCTTGAAGGACGGCGTTTCGTGTCGTCGTGGTTACATGTGAATCAACCTTTAGACAACAGTACGACGGCTGGTAACAAAATGTCTGGACAAAAAGTTGTTTATTGTCAAGAAGGTGGAAGACATTTACATCTGCTGTAAAGATGTTCTATAATTTCTTCCGAACGGATTAAAATCTTTTAAAAAAAATACAAAGCTGTTGGTCCTGTTGTATTGATGTCACCAAAGGTTGCAAATTCTGTAGCATTCAGGGTTGCGTTTTAAATGGCACATTCCGTATAAGAAATATAAAGTTCAATAATAATTCATATTTCAGTGACGTCAAGTTTGGTTTAATTATATCATAAATTTGCTCACAAACACGGAAGCAGAGCAAAGGAAGTGGACTACATCCAAGATAGAGCTTAATTGTTTTGCTTCCAGATAAGATTAATACTGCTCACTGTGAATAAGAACTTAAACTGCTTTCTCACGTTTGGATTTGTGTCAATGTAGCGTTGTTTTTGCCCGGTTTTTAAGAAACTATACTGAAATAATGGAATTGTTTATTCGATATTAACATTTTATGAAGAGGTATTTCTGTCTGAACAGCTTTTTCTATTATTTGTCGCCATGGCACCGCATAGTGATCGCTTTATAAATTAAACATTTGGGAATTTACGAAATATCGATAGGCATAGAACAGAGAAAAACATAGAAAACTGTATTGGACGAAGGGTTTTGTGCAATCAACATGGGTAGAATTTCTCTTTAGTGAGAGACAACCGAATAGGAAATCAGATACAGAATCATAAGAATAACACATTTCGGCTAATATGACTGAACAGTTGATAGTGATCCGGTAGAAAAAATACTCTTTATTCCTTGAATCAGACGATTCTTAGTAAAAAATAATTTGCTGTGAGTTCTGTTATATTTTTAGATTACATACATCCGCGAGTCTAGCAGTTGCAACCATAATGCTCGAAAAACTCATTGGTTCTGAGTTTCGAATGAAAGTACGCATATCCGATATGGCTACCTAAAGGTTGAAATGACGAACAGATCGCTTTTAGATATCGTCAAGAGCCAGGATAAAACAATCACTGAGGTGGCTAGTTAAGGGATGGACGGCCATTACTTAGTGCTTCACCGGGACACGAATTTTTCTGTTCGCCAGACTTGGTGCCCACCCCTCTTCCGACAGAATGGATACCAACGACTGTTCTCCTGGGGCAAGGCTGTCGGGACGTGAAGCTCACAACTTTATAGAAGAGAATTTCCCTTCAACACCCCTTGTACGCGTTCATGACTTGGCAGAGGCAGCTTTATCTTTTAGTATTATCGGCGAAACAAGACAGAATGTGAGGTGTTAACACTTTCAAGAAAACTTTAGTTCTTATATTACGTTATGCCCTTGCTCGTTCCTACAAAATTCTATGTTTTTGAATTTCAACATCTCTCAGGCCTGTATTTTCTATTTTGAAATGCCAGTCCGTTGAATTGTTTCGTTGAAGTTAAATATTTCTATAATAGAATTTAATTTCCATTATGTGATATAATTGTATATAATACCCACACTACATAAATTATAATATATTATTAAGTTATAATGTATAGGAATTAATAAGTGATGGTGTAACGCGTAACATTCGCGAGAGCAACCACCCAGTTCCAGCTCAGTGTCTCACCGTGTGTTAACAAATACGGTGAGTCATATAAAGATTCCTGCAACAATGCCATTGATTTGGGAAAACTTGAAAACGGATCAGAGATTAAATTTGTCACGAGTAATGGAAATTCTTTATTGTGTGTCCAGCGTTTATAACATGCCTTTTGTCTGCTTAGTAACAGAATTCTCGAGGAAGCAATTCAATTCGGGAAGGGAATTTGTGGACCCTCTTGAAACTTTAGAAATCTTTACTAAAGAAAATCAGTGAACCGGTTAGTAATAACGGCTGACTGCTACCGACAGCAAGAGCTTGAAAGGGTTGTGAATTTTTTCGTCTCGATTATTATGTTTTAGTGGACCTTTGTCGAATTGAAGACGACCAATTAGTTCTGCATCATTCAATTTCATGGCGCGTTCGTTTCCGATAGCTCCAACAAAGCGAATTCAAAAGTTCTTAGAGTGTGTATTTTTTAATTTCTTTTGCACTGAACATTTCTCGTTCTGCGTTGTTAAAATTTGAAATGAATCACATGGACTTAACACTGTTATTGAAAGGTATAATTAACGAATGTTTCTCAATTTCTCATCTCTGCTTCATCGGCACTATCATCATCATCATCATCATTATATTGTTGAATTGTGAGATACGTGGCTAATGGACAAGTATTCATATCGACTGAAGTTGTCTGGTCAGGACTGAAGCTTGTGTCTCACAGTGAGACAGGTATTTGTCACTGCACCTTTTTGGATCTGTGGTGGCATATTATCAGTTCCAAGTGTTTTCGGTTGTTCTCCTGGATATTTCTGTATAACGCCAGTTGCTAAAATTATTGTCTTGATGTGTGATGACTTCAATTTCACGTCAACCTATTTATTCTGCACCCATTCAAAACAACAGATAAAATTATAGTTTTTATATTTAATCTCGTACTTCTCATTTTGAGTGAATTGCCCCAACTATACGAAGCGAAGAGTAAAAGGGTGCAAAATTTCGCGTTATGCAATTTTCTCCATTTCCCTATTACTTCATCACGTAAGTGTTCCGGGAAGGCGTAGTTTCTTAAGCCTTCCTTCTTTAATCATTTCGTCACACGGCATCTTGGTATTTTTAACAGTTATGGTTTGGGTACGCTCTTAATTCTTATAAATCATTGGTGAGTTTCATGTTAAAGAAAACATTCAGCTCACTGAAATGCATTAGCCAAGGTCGTGATATAGAATCATCAAGCTGTTGTTACTAACTGTGGAATGTGTTTACCCTCATCACAAAAAATATCTCCATTGTAGCCTATTATGAACCAGTTTACATTTTCACGGCCTAATCTGAACTTATTCGAAATTCGTATCATACCCGTTAGAACTTACCTTCAATGGTCACTGGTCACTCGAAGTAGCGACAATTGTCCATGTGCAGTATTCGGCATTGAGGTTGTGTTTTGTAAGAACTGGTTTCTGACCCCACCCCGCCCCCCAAAAATAGCAAATAAACCTATAAGTTACGATCTGAAAAGAATCGAAACCACTTCACAATATCAGACTTAAATTTATCCAGTTCACATAGATGATATCTGTCTAGTCCACACGAACACACTACAACTTGTCACATGTCACATGTTCTGTGACTTTGATATTGGGAATACATTTGATTTCCTGAAGATCTCTTTTCTTCATAATATTACTAAATTACGTAGTTTTTGACGAGTTTTTTTTATATAGTTTGCATCTTCTGCGAGTAATTGTATCTGTGTCGTAATCAAAATCGAAAAAAAAACAGTCGAATTCGATGTTTCTTCTTACATTGTTCATGAATATAATTTTTGAAATTTGACAGAAAGACACTGCGCACTTGATGTAATCAAATGTCTTTTTAACGTTAATCAACGTCAATATATATCCATATCAGTGTTAATTTATTGTAACAGAAAAATAAATATAGCCCTACAATAAGTACAACGTGTAATACATAATGCGAATTTTGACGTAAATCGTTAAAGAGTGTTACATTATTTGTGGTGTTCGACTTTGCACCTGAATCGATATCAACCAACACTCCACTCCAGCAGGTGGACAACTGAAAGCCGTGACCCGGACGAGTTGCTGACTAACCCCACTCCAGTCACTTGTTCACAACTCCTCATTGAACTGCGCGTGCGCAAGACTTTGTTTCCATTCAAACTCAGCATCAAAACAATAACAGTAAGACGAAGGAATAAAAATAAAAGTCATAGAAATGTGAAAATGAATAGGAAGCAACAATAGGACGAAACAGAACAATGAAAAAAGAGAAAATTTCACCTACTTCCCTCCCTCCCAAGCTCCTACCTGTTGCGCATGGAGGAATAACATTAATTTATACTAGTTTGAATTCGGTACACTTTACACCGCGTTGCGATTTAATTAATTTCTAAAACCCATACAAACCAACTTTCTGCCATTATGCTGCTGAAAATATTTATCAGAATCAATTCATTGTTCCCATTTGGAATGCCAACTCCATTATTGTTGAATTATATGTTTGATCCGTTTGTCTTTTGTGCCAAAGTGCGACGAATAAAGGTGAACAATGAAGAAAATTACAGGCTGCAAGCTCACTACACAACTGTTACTATAATGGAGGCAACAGGAACCTCTGAAAAGACAGTAAACTTCTACCAGAGTACAGGGAGCACATCCCATAAGACAATCATCTTCATTCATTCTTTCTTTATATTTTCCTGATTCCTTTCAGGCAAACGCTGGGATGGTACCTTGAAAATAGTCCACGACTGTATTCTTCCGCATCTTCATTTCAATATTTACATAATCATCCATAATTCGAAGCTGCCTATGCAGAGTTGAAAACTAGCGTGAAAGAGCAGTGAAGAATCAACCTGCATGCTGTAGGATCACCTGTGTAACATATTTGTAGATACACATCATATCTAGAAGCCGTCTCTTCCTTCCGCAACTTCAAGACAAGAGACGCAAGTTGAAGGAGCGTCGCTGAATGACGCAAGGAATCAGTTGTACCGTACCTGACCGATACACGAGCTTGTGGCC
Organism: Zootermopsis nevadensis; assembly: GCF_000696155.1. Next base: position 1,061,725 of record NW_019059805.1, read on the forward strand.
TTTGTTAATTTAACGATTCGGATGAGAGGATCGTCTTGCTGTTTGGATAGCGGGAGCAGGAGATGTATTATTACATCATCGTGCATGGAGATGTAATACCGTTAGTACGCTACAAGCAAACTGTTGGGAGTCCCAGCATTGCGGCGCGGTGATAAGACATTACGACCAGTAAGCAGCGATAAAACGAGAACAAACCTGCATTCGAACAATACCGTTAGAATGCTACTAACTTACTGACGAACTGACTAGCTAACCAACAAACACATACCGTACGTAATTTCTCCTCAAGTTCATGTTAAGAAAAATCCGGGCTAAGAAGAACGGGAACTTTTGCTAATCTGCAATAAGTAATCCTAAACACAAGGCCGACTAAGTAGGTCTATATCAAATATTAAATAATAACGTGCGATTTCAGGTATTTATGGTGAAAAGTTTGTAAATGACTGTTTTCTGTGATGTTCCAAGGTGTAGTCCGGTAGATTGACCTCCATCATCAGGGCGATCATCTGTACGAGACTATCAGCGGAACATTCCACAAGACAAGCCATCTTCGTATTTGTCACCGTGAGAACCTGAAAAGTAAACCTTTATGGGAAGGATCGCTCATTGCCTTGCTGATGCAGGCAGTGAACACCTCTGAAACGTCGGTCAGTTTTTACCAGAGTACACGGCGGAACATTCCAGAAGACATTTTCATGAAAGAACAATTTGGAAATTAGGTCTATATGTATTGGAATACACCTCTCCACTCTAATTTGGATTGAGCAGTTACGGGATTTTATAACTAGGTTAACAGGGGTTCGTACCTCACGGGGGCGAGGGTCGTGTTGGCATTCCACCAGCTGCTCCTGGTGCTTTTGCATACGTCCTGTCAGTAGGTTCACCTGCCGTTCCAGCTGCAAAATCGTCCGCTGTTTGGATTTCAGCTCCTCCAACTGCACAAGAACACGTTAACATACAAATTGATAATTCATATTTCTTCTACTTCTTCAGTTTTTACGGATTAGACAGTATGAGCTGTCCAGATTTAAATGCGGGCCATAGTTTTACAAATCTTAATAACATGATGAATCTTAGAAGCCGAAACTCGCGTAAATAATATTTAATGATTCAGCCCAATCCAAAGAATACAGCGTTTCACCATTACAAAGATCATTTGTTTTGCGTTGTTTAAGGAAATAGTCCCTGTTTACGCCGAGAATCTTAGATAAAAATGCAGAATTACTGATTTTTAAAGCAGACAGCACATATAGTTATCACTAGGCTCTGAAGGGGTATCATTCATCGAACGGAATTCGATATCTGATCCTAGTAATGGATACTTTATTTGGCTGAGAACTAACAAACACTCACCGTAAATGAAACGTTGACTTCTTTGGATGTGACGGTTTGTTCGATACTACGTGAACAACGAGAAAAGGGCATGAACGATTTTAGAATCCTGAAAGAAAGAGACTACTTAACATGCCTAGAAGTGGATGAAATGATAATATTAAAATTAAAAATTAAATAGGTTATGAGGGAGTGGACTAGATTCAGCTGGCTGAAGATAGATTTCAGTGGTGGAATCTTCTGAACACCGTATCGAACATTCTAGTTCCTTAAATTACTGATAATTAATTGATCAACTGAATGCATATCACCTTCTCTGGAAAGACTACTGCATGGGGTTAGGTAATTAGAAGTACGTTCTTGGAAATCTATGATGGCAGAATAGTACAGACAGCGCTGCTTTTATGCATCTATGAACCAGCCTGAGGTTACAGGTGGAATGTAGGAGGTGCGCGCCATACAATGGCTTCTACCTGACTGAATAATTACTGGGGCATTCTCTGGGAAAACTGTAACAGAAGGAGGCGTACTGTGTGGGAAATATCCCCAGGGCATTCACAAGAGCCTGTTTAAAGACAGGAATATTTCTGTTCACCCGTGAACTACGATTTCAAATAACAGACCTCTTGTTATACTCTTTGGTTACTAGTGTTGGTTTAAGACGGTATGTACTCTTAGTTTACTGAAATAATTGTTGTGGCCGGTATTTGCCTGAAATTACTCAAGAAATACACAAAATATTTCATTTAGGCTGTCTCGTGTTGGTATTCGCAAACGTAATGTCTATTTACCGTTCGCCGAGACTTCTAAAAAATTCACCCACATTCCCCTAGGTCCCTGAGAAACAACGCAGTGCGTGACACGCAACGTGTAATTTCCAGCGCACTCCATTCTTTGCTCGCGGCTTATTCGTGAATTACTGATTAACCCCACACACTAAAATTAAGTGTAGTGGAGTCCCTTACATAAAATGACAGTGTTTACATTACAATAGTTAAACTCAATTACGTATGTATCTCAACACTTAGGATTATATTCGAATTCCTGTTACGGCTTAAATATGAATACCGATAAGCCCCGATTTACTCACTATTTGCGTACCCTGGAAACGATGCGTATATTATATATTAAACCATATACTTTTTTATTTGACTCACTGTTAAAAATGATAGTTATGTTATTTTCTATTTTGGACATTTGACGTAGAACGTCAGAACCACCGAACGTACAATTAAGACGTTCACTTTTCCCTTCGTCAGTTGATAAAGTGAGGTTAAGTGCATTAGTTCTTTTACGGTGAGAGGTTGTCCATCTTTAGGGCTGTGGTACTTTATCCCAGAAGATGGAATCAGTTCGTATGTATCTGTAAGTCCACGCGGTGTTATAACCGAGGAGAAAAGCATCGAAAGAATACTACGCCTATGTTTAGACATGTAATATTTGTTATATTCTATCCGCTGTTCTGAAATGCAGACAGTTAGGAACCCCTGTGCGCGCGCTGCGTGAATTACCAAGTCTCATGTCAAATTGAAGACTATTATGCTAGTCACGATACAATAATGCCATTGGCAACGTTAAGTACTACACTTTTGTATTCATATATGTGTACAGTATGTCCCAGAAGTCACTGAAAGTATTTCTAGTATATTAAACCTTTTATCAAAGCGGTGGGTGTGAGTTTGGCTGTCACGTGGTTAAGAGCTGGCCCATCAAAATTTGCCAGACTTTACTGCCCATGCTTTTTTGTGAAAATATTTTGTGTTTCGGGTAGTCGTTTGGTTTTATCATCAACGTTTTAGAGTTTTTAATGAATGACCAGGGATCCACGCTGTAGATGTTAGGCAGGCAAGCTACGAACTGTGTACTTCAAAGCAGGAATTAACGAAAAGTTAGCGTTGGATAATCTGAGTGTAGTAAACGAGACATCAATAAACTGCATGGAGCAGAGGCTTTCTTGCGACAAGGTTAATTAATAAGACATAGTTTCTTATAATAGCAAAAATGACATTTTTGGTACGTCAGCAGATCACTTAGCGACGTTGGATCAACTTTATAGATTACTTACCACATGATTAAAGTACGGCGAAATGATACGGGCGATGAAATGGAAAGGATTATATAGGAAGCGGTTATGGCCTGTAGCATTCGCCTTGAGGGACAGAAAGCTACACATACCTCAGTCAGGATATCGGATACCTGGCCGAAACTTGAACCGGACATGATCTAACCTGCTTATTCGATTTTCAGAGTTACAAGCACCTGATTTCTCTCGCAGTAGCCGTCACCAAATTGCATGCTTCAAAGCCACGGACGGACGTCGCCGCCTTAACTCAGATTTTTGGTCTGCCTTAATTTAGGGTCACTGGATATTCTTAAACAGTGACTCTGACGCATTCCAAACGCAGAAAATGTGTTCTGAATATGCTCAGTGTGTGGTACTCGGTAAAATGGGTTTATTTCAGTACGAATTATGTTTGACTTGTACTTCTAAATGATTACGAATGATATATTGCCTTCGGTTGACATCTCTACACAACGATTTTTATTATAGTTTTAATGTTTCTTAAGAATCTACTACATATTTCGACTCTGCTAAAGTAGTTAAGATGCTTAAGGCACAGTCCATTACGTGGTGAAGTCAGTAACATAATATGTATACAAATTAGCAGCCATATCTGTTTGTTTCGAACTCTTAAAGAGAACCACCTGAAGATGACCAGTTAGGATTGAAGCATGTGGTGGATTTTTATAAATATTGAAACTGTATTAAGAAAATTGTTGTGTAGACGGACTGTAAACCTAATGCTCGGCACAAAACATGTTGTATCCCCTAAAAACTCGGAATATTATTATAAAATTCGTAAGTTCATCAGCCTGTGATGATATGTAAAGACAACGGACCTGTAACAACCTAACTCTTTAGCGTGCAGGAGTAGGTGAGGTCGTTACCCGGAGATGTTTTAGGTTACAGAGACTTCTACTCACTTTCTCTGATCCAAAACGGAGATCGAACGTGTCGGGTGATAGAAAATTCTTCTGACTTCCAAACGACTAATTAAGTGACTGACAAATGAACTGACAGACTCAATGTAGGAGAATTTTTCTTGAGAAGTTAACACACTTATTTTTAAACCGGAAGTTCATTACTGTGTTCACACGGCCCCGTCTCTACGTCATAGTTAAATCAAGTCGACATCATCTCAATCTGTCTTTAGGATACGTTTTAATATTATCCTCCCACCAACCCCAAGATGTCCTAGTAGTGTAGTCCCTTCACATCTTCCAGTCAAAATTGTGTATTTATCATGTACATGCGTGCTACATACCCCGTTGAGGCGAGAATTTAGATTCTCGCGACGGCGAATATGAAGATGACTTCTGGTATAATGCACCGTGTAGTCTGGTCGAAGTTTAACGACTTTTCAGAATTTCTTGCTTCCTCCATCATCAGGGCGACCGTCCACCAGAGACAACACGGCGCAACATTTCAGAAGACGGCCTTCTTCTTGCACACCGCGTTCTCATCTTCTCTGATTTTATTATCTTAATAACACGAAGTGAAAGTACAAATATGTAACTTTTTAATTCTTTTCTCTCTGTTGTCCTGTTACTTTCTGTCTTTTATGTCAAAATATTCTCCTCGACACTTCGCTGCCATGCGTCTTAAACCGGACAGCTGTCACCACAGTGAATAGATTATGGGCTGGATGACCTGGGTTCATTTCCCGGCAGGAGGAGTTTTGTCTTCTCCTCTACACCACTTCTGCGGCTCAGCCAGCCTCTTGTTCAGTGGGTATCGGGGGTTGTTTCCCCGGGGTTAAAGCCAACGGGGTGTGAAGTTGACCAGTCACGATCATCTAGTGCCGAGTTCAGAAGATGGAATCATACCTCCATTTTACATACATCTGTGTGATATTGTGTTTAATGAAGTGCCAGTGACAAGTCTTCCCTCGTTTTACACATTCTGCTGTTGTTCTCTTAGAGTCGGTTTGATTGGCAGGCCTTTTAAAGCAGTATTGAAAGTTGGGGTGTCATTATAAGGCAGACGGTGAGTTAGGACATGTGCCAGTGGTTGAGAAACACCTGTTATGATCACAGAATTTTAAAAAGACTAAGAGACCATGAGCGCATTCCTTACTGAGTAACCGCATTATATCGAGTGCCTTTCAAAGCTATTTATTTTGTCTGAAGATATCTGGTGACAGAAGTATCGTTAAGGACAAAATTGTCCTGGTTCTTCACCACATTCCTATACAAAAATCAGAGTACAAAAGAGCTTTGTTCATGTTATTGACGTCATATAACTCGATAAGCATGTATATAGAATTCAATTTAAAGTTGTATGGTATGTTAGGTATGCGTCACTTCAACGCCACGGTGAATTATCCTTCGTGACCGATCATCAGATGTTACAATGCCACGCACTGTAGTACTAAAGTTCTCAGACTGCGTCGGCCATGTCAGCGCGAGGTGAAATAAGTTTGACCTGGCGCCCTGTTCATTGTACGTTATCCAGACAGGCTTTTCGTGTTTTTACTCTGTCTCTCAAGGCAAGTGTTAGGATATTAAAGTGCAGTAGACCATAGTAATTTAATTTCCTGAGAGTTTCAAGTTCAAGGTATCATCATATTTTGAGATTCTACCTAAATAAACTTGTAGTTGATATACCGTCGTTAAATAACTTGTGAACTGATGAAGTGAAAATGTTGATTGTGGCTGTATTATGTTTTTATCAAAATTATCGATAGTAATCGCGGAGAGTTTTAAGGATTTCATCTAAACTATTTCCGTGACAAATCAACTTTCTGAATTTATCCTGCAAATTACGTTTTACTCTCTCCCGTATTGATTCTCGCAGAGTTGAAATGAGTACCCAGATTGCGGTGCACAGTTCCTTGGATTTTACATTTTTCGTTTACGTTGAAATTGATTTTTTACATAAACAAGTTAGTTGTGTGCAGAATTATTCAGCATTGGGAAATGCACTACATATTATGACGAAGGTAATTAGATTTCTGTTATACAGTGCGTTCATTGATAAATTGAATGCAAGTGTCAGTTCCTGGCTCTCAGCTGAAAGGGCATGACACCGCCAATATTTTCTCGACACGAGCTAAGTATCGTCCTATAAAAACAATGAAATCAACTTACTTTTCCATAGCAATTCCTGCCTTTAGCCAGAAAGTGACAGTTGCGTCCAACTTTTTGGTTACATCTGCACCTATTTAGTTCACGTCTCTTTGTCCAGGTTCTCAAACTGTACATTTATACCCATTTCTCATTTTCCCATGAGTGGCTCAAATTTTTCCTATCTTATCTTCTTTGATTTGATCAGAAGTCAGAACTTGGTTTGCTGTTGCCGTGTGTATAAGGGAAGCAAGATGGTTCGGTTCATCTTTAGCTTGCGCTGGATTCCAATCCGGAGTGGATCTAACAAGAGCACAATGGAGGCTAGTGCATCGCCATTTTAACTGGACTTCGGGGCAGTCCACGTGTGTGCGTGTCGACTGAACGTGGTGGAGCTTCAAATTGCTTGGTCATGCCAGCGGGAGAAGAATTCTGTGCGGGGGGTACTGAACTTAAAAGAAACACGAAACAAATCCAGAGCACAGAGTTAAAAAAAATAACATCGCGTTGTAGAGGTTCAAATTACAACAAATTCCTAAGAACACTGATGTTAATATTTGTTCCATGAATTAAAAGTAAAGTGAATTGTTGTTAATTTAAAACATTATAAGTATTGGAGTGGACGTATAACATTCTTAACCTCAGTGTTGAATTAGGTAAATGTCGTCCCACGATTGAAAATTTCCATCATTTCTGGTCTGGAGCGTTACCACTACATCAGGTCACTGAATTTTTAGTATGCTAATTTGTCGAGGACCGAAAACTGAATGAACTCACGAGTCTGTGTATCTCCTGTTGCGAGGTCTTCCTCAGCTGCATCATTTGCATCTCGTGTTGCTCATGCTGCGACCTGAGATCAGAAGATTTTTGTCGGTCCGCCTGTAGCGCCACCTGAAGAAAGACAGGATATTAGTCACAATAAAATTAATCAATTGAACAGATAGTATACCAGTGCTTAGGCCTTTGTTACAAATATGACATATCGCCTCTCCACCCAAGCGCCTACATGGCGTATAGTGCGACAGCTTTACTTAACCACTTGTGCATTGTTAATTGCACAGGAATAAATGAAGAGAAAATATTAACATTTAGAATATTGCAACAGAATGCTTATTCACAGAAAATAACATTTCACTTTAGAGTTCAATTCGCCAAGCTTCCCCTAACCCGATATATATTGCCCCAGAAAAGGGCTGCAAAGTTAAATCCAAGTTACTTTACCTGCAGCCTCTGCTCCAGCTGTTTGTTCTGCAACCGCTGTGCCGTGACCTCCTGTTGGACCTTTTGAATGTCTCCTCCCTTGGCGCCGCTTTGCTGGGAATCGCTGGCCGCACAGCTAGCACGGACGGCGTCTCTGACCTGAGACTTGAGCATCTCTTCTCGATCTTGCGCTTCTGCGAGCTTTTGGCGCATTTCTGCGTCTTTTTCTTTCAGTGAACGTAGCATTTCGCTGTTTAGAGTCTTCGTGATGGCGTCCTTTTGGCGCTGAAGTGCTTCCTCGTGATCCCGCTTCAGTCTATCAGACACACAGACACATTAGCCACAGGAACTAGTTTTCTGACTAACCACAGACGAACAACAGTTTAAGTTGAAAGGCAGAATGACTACGGACCAAGACATGGGAATGGCATGGAATCGAAAATCGGACTTATCGAACGTAACTCGATGTGCTATCCATTTCATAATGAATTATGGTACCCAACTCGTTCTTCATAAATGTTAGTTAAACTATTCTTTTCATAAATCAGACCTCCGCCTCGGGTTTGGTTCCTACACAAATATAGGGCGTGCCTACAACTGGTTAGACCATTGATTATGTAGTGTGATAGAAAATAACAGACGTTTTGGAGGTGCTTATTGCCTCCATCATCAGGGCGACTCGTCTGTCAATTTCTATCAGACTACACTAAACAACATCCCAGTCATATTCACCATTATATACGCCAATACAGAAACAAAGAAGAATGTGTTTATTCCGAATTATAGTTCTCACAGTAACCGAGATCCCGTACCTGGACTTGAGGTCACTCAGCATGTTCGTGTACTTGTCAACCTCCTCCTTACGTGCTGCGTTTATCTCGGCCGCCGTGTCCCTCCTGAGTGCCCTCATGGCTGCCCGTTCGCTGTCGAGCGCCGTTCGGGCCGTCGCCATTTCGTCCCTCTGCTGTGCCAGCATCGCCTGCAGCACAGACACTGTCCTCAGCTCCTCTGGAGATTCCCGCCAATTCTTCGTGCGGGTCGAGTTCGTTGTCGCGGTCTCTTCCATCGCTGACGACTTCCTGGGTCCACCGGCCGCTCAGATTCCTGCACCTGGAACAGACCTTTCCATGCATTAACGTCATCACGTCACCTGGTCGCATGATTCATTGTCCTACCGAGGTCTATTGAAACGCAGCTGGAAATCGAATCTTTAGTTTCACCAAGTCATTGATACTCTATTGATAATTAACTCCGTGGAACAGAGTCCTTGAGAAACTAATAGTCACTTAGTTTGTCAAGAAATTCCCTGAACTTTATGGAACTTTTTTCCCACATAGTCCTATAAAGTGATCGCTTCCTTTCTACGTTCTATCGCCATCATGCGTGCTACATGTCCAATCTATTTCATCCCCCTTTATTTTGTCATCCAACAATATTTAGTATATTATATTTACATGGAAAGGTATTTTCTTCTTTTATTTAAAGAACATTTTCTTACTTATGACATTTATTGGTGCTAAATTATTTTGGGGGAATACAGTGTATGGGCGTATAAGTGATTATGTATCGGCGTAACTGACCGTTCGGTCACCGTCGTGTCTTACGCTCGTGTAACAAAGAGTTCATAGTTAAACTATTTTGTTGAGTAATATCCGTCATTTTCTGCAATAGTAGCGGCATCTAGAAAGCTGTGGGAAGCGAATTGTCTTATATAATGGGCTTACTATATTCTTAACAAAACAATTCCGCTATTGTTACTCCCCTGCAGTTACTAAGCAACACATTCCTGGTAGTATCGATAAGAATTCAGCGAAGATTAAAGAGTCGATAAGTTCTCTCTTTTGGCGAGGTGCAGTTTCGATGCTCTAAACATTTAGCAATGCAGGTTTTAATATCAATCGTATTTCTTAGAGAATGTGTTTATGATATTTCACCAGGTTAATCTGTAATGCAAACAAGTATCCTACTTTGATCCGCGGACGTTTCAGTAATTTATTTGCCACTTATTGCACGCAACATCGTTTGTTCTTAGTTTATGCAACTGCTTCGCGTTGTATGTGATGAAACAGTAAGGATGCTAAAACAGGCAATCCTTGCCTACCAAGGTATTATCCCAACATGTCTGGAGCGACTGAGGAAGACTACAAAGACCAGAGTCAGGACAGTCGGTCTACAGGCCGAGACTTGAAACTGGGGCCTCCCAGAACGTGTTAACCATTCGAACACGACGTAATTACGGAGGCACAATGTAGTCTTGCTTGTGGAACAGAGGCGTATGATTTCAGTCTGAAGGCCAAACTTATTTGTGTCTTACGATCTCAATTGTCTCGGACTGCACATGCGTTGTTTCACACGAGAAACTGAGGCGATGTTTTAGGTTATGCAAGGTACTTCAACCAGGACGACATGACACGTCACGTAGTTGGCTTATTTAATGGTATTTCATAATCCACGGGCGAAGATAAGCACGTCCCGTAGGTAACTAAATTTAAATACTGAAATATACGGGACTGTAACTCTTGGGGCTGTCACCGCAAGGGAAGAACATAGGATGTTTAAGAATAGGGTGCTTGGGGGAATAAAGTCTCGGCTTAAGAGGTAGGAGGTAACAGGAGGACTGATAAATACATAATGAGGAGCCAGAGATTCGATAGGGGGCTGGGCGTGGTGGTCCTGTCTCTGCTGGGAATCGAATAACTCTACTGACGTTACAGAATCAGTACATGTATTATTATTATTGTTATTGTTACAAGATTTGTTATCTACTAATATAAATAATATTATCTGTATCTTCTATGTATTATTATTATTATTGTTACAAGATTTGTTATCTATTAATATAAATAATATTATCTGTATCTTCAAATTCCAGAAAAAAAAATTATATTTTAAATGTTACGCTAGTTCTTCGCGCTGTGCAGTTCAGAAACTGAACGGACTGTTCTAATGCTTTCTAGAAAGCAAGAGAGAAAGGAGAGAGATTTCAAGAAATAAAGAAAGAAAGCAAAATAGAAATGAAGTCGGAAGATGAAGGGAACGAAAGGTACAGAAGCTGAAATTATGCATTACGCAGTCGCTTGAGACTATGACGAACAGCAGAGCTGGTGTTTTAATTTTCCCGAAAGAAGACACCCTAATTATCAAAGTAATATTCAGCCGCTTCAAGAGAGGGGATAAAATCAATCACGACCCTGCAGTCTCCTGTAATTAATTTTGTTTCCAGCGGGGCGTCGGCTGGAAGCAACCGTCATATACAATGACGCCACGGCTTATTTTTGGACATCCTCTGCATTTTGGCAGGTTACAGCAAGGAGATCGTAGCGTGCGAATATCCGACTGTTTGTTGAGACGTAACTTTGTTTTTAACACTGCAGAGCCAGTGGTTATGATTTTCAGGAGGGTGTGACAGAAACATTTGTAGAAACGTTAAGGCTTTTAGTGGGCTAGAACGCCTAGGCACCCACACACGCAAACAGTACATGAAATTGCATACATTTTAGTTGGAAAACATGAAGAGAAGACACCACTTGGGAGACCTAAACTCAGATGGTAGAATGTCAAAATTAATATCAAGGAAATAGGCTGTGAGGGTGCTGAATGAATTCAATTGGCTCAAGATGTGGTCCGGTGGAGGGCTTTTGTGAACACGTTAATGAATCTTCAGGTTCGACAAGGGGTGAGAAATTTCTTGTCCAGCGACTATCAGCTTCTAAAGAGGGAAACGGTTTTATCCGTCCGTGTTCATAAATTTTATTTTGAACTTTGTTCAATACAGACATCACATTTTTCGTTGTGGTTCGTGGAAGTGTGTACATTTATACATCAGCGCGAACTTGACTAAACCGGCACTAATTTAGCATCCCTGTCATACATGTGTAGGAAGAATGCAAAAAAGACTTGGCATTTATATTAGGATGCCGAAAATTAAAACTTTGTTTTTGCAGTCACTGGCTACTTTCCCATGTTGACTCATGTCTGCATCATCATCATCGACAAGCAAGTTGATATTGCGGTAGTTATCCAAACTTATATTCAGGATTTACCAGGTTCGAATTCTAGCCCGGTTATCAGCTATACTGACTTACACTTTGCGTGCATTTTCTCAGTCTTTCGGGACGCATGCCAGGGTAATATTTTTAATCATACCGCGGTTATTTTTCTCCAAATGATTACACAGTCACCATTATTCCCATCTTCCAATGTCATTTGTCAGAACTTTTTATTCGCAGAATGCTGTTGTCCTCACAAAACCACTCATACAGCCTGAAACCAGAGCTTTATTAAGTGACGGCGGCGAGTATGAAGACTGGTAGAAGTTTACCGACGTTTCAGAGGTCCTTGTTGCCTTCATTACCAGACCAGGACCACTGCCTCACACATCTTGTCCAATTCGTTACTCATTGATTATCATTCGATGACAGTGTCATTACGTAAATTACAAATAAGAGAAATAAATATCATTTGGGAGGCCTTGGGGTAGGTAGGGCGATAATATTAAGATAAATTTTAAATAGAAATATCATTTGGGAGGCGATAATATTAAGATAAATTTTAAATAAGTATTGAGGCTATGGACCGGGTTTATCTGTGTTAAGATAGCGTTAAGTGAACACAATAAATAACTTTTAGATACCATAAAATTCATGGTATTTTTGACTGAGCGACGTTTTGAAGGATAAAGAGGGATTGTGTTCCACAAAGTTAATCAGTGTACTCTAATTGGATCACTGTTACACATTCTTGTTATGCCAGAGTTTATAATGAAACCCACTATCACAGATAAGTGCCCATCTCATAAAGCTTCAGCAAGAAAATAGAGACCCTTATTTCGGTGTTCACAGAATGTTGTCAGGTTTTAAGAGCAATAAGTAGTTAATGTAATAGTTCTATTCATTGCGTAAAGCTGATAAACCGACAAGAGAATTTTATTTGCAACAGTTGACAAACATCTCACAATGCGAAAGAGTAATAAGCTATCAGGCTTTCATTCTGCACATTCTGAAATTAGCGAAATATATATTAAGCAGAAACAATCTCGCCGTTTTCAAAATTAAATAATATAGTTCTACCTTAGTTTCTGGAACGGAAGATATGTGGTGATTTTCTTAAGGGGGGTAGACCCAGGAACACAGCCGAAGCAAGCAAACAGAGAGAGATCCTGCCAGAAATTGACTGGCCACAAAATTAATGGGATTCGTAGAGGCAGACTTAGTAATTCGACCAGCTGCCGCTAGATGGTTGTAACGTACAGAGAATATTTCCAAGAACCTCGGCAACCTAGAATCGAGTTTCACGCGTTCTGTCTTTATTATAAGCTGTTTGCACGAAGTTCATATTGTTTCAGTCGAGCCTGTATTATGCTCATGAGTATTGAAGTTTTGTCCGCCGACAAAATATTGGAATTGAAATTGCCAGCTTTCAACGTTACATAAAATGGTCACGCATCTTTGCATGTGAAAACATTAGTTTTATAAATCTTTTTCCATTGATCATTGTTATGAGCAATGTTTATTGGTGCCAGATATTAAGCTCTCTCAATTCATTGTGCAAGCCGGAAAGATCTAAAATATTTCATGAACATCAGAATGGTTGTGATGAAATTGAACAAATTTGTTTTCCTTGAATGTACATGTCCAATATTTCAGCACAAATGTGACAGGCCCATTAATCAAACACTTTCCATTAAGTCACCCGCAATATAAAAATATATAAAATAGACTATATTTGTTTGACAGATGCAGACATATGAATTCACTAAACACGAATTAGGTGTTCATCAATTTGCACGTACTGTATTATCTGTGACAGCGTCCGATGTTGTTTTGTTATTTATTTGTATACGCGTTGTCTATTAAGCACGCTGTAATGTGGTTTTGGTATTGGAAGTCTCGTGAACACGTGGAGTAGAAGACTCTGGCACTGGTATTTTCACTTACAGAAGACAAAAGTTCTGTTTCTGTATCAAGTGTCTAGATAAGAGTTACTTAGACATGAAGAATATACTATTTTCTGAGTGGAGTAATACGAATAATGGTGCATTTCTCATCCGTACAAACCAAATGTTTCCGTTTCTGAAGTTCAGATGTTTTCTGTTAAATATTGTATGGCTGGTTATAATTTTAGCTGTGCTAGATGTTCATCTGTGTTGTTCAGAGCAAATAGATACAGACTTGGCACAGAAATTATTGGTCCCAAACGATGACAAATTTCGTAACCTTACCCAGTTGTTTGATCGTTGCTTTGACCATAATCATCGCCTGCTGACGGTCGTCGTACAAGGAAAATCGTTGCCGGATTCAGTTCTTTGTCACATCCACAGCAGAAACATGTCTTATCCTGTAATATTCATGACAAATGACGAATTTGAAGCGGAAAATGGAAGATTCTCCGAAACTTTGCACCAGTCGAGTGACACGTTTATACTGTTTGTGGACAAAATGGATGAAACTGAGGCCGCACTTAATAAAATCAAATCATTTCCTTTATGGAACGCAAGAGGAAGATTTATGTTAATAGTTTCACATCCTCTTCGAAGTGTCAGAAGAAACGTCATTGAAGAAACTTTTAAGAGGTTATGGGAAGAAAATATTTTACAAGTAGTTCTTATCTGTCGGTTCTCTAGTAGTGATCAGTGTAATGAAGACAGTAAAAACTGTTCCGCATTAACATTGAACCAAGTAGTTTTAACTTACAATCCATTCAGAGGCATTACTTATAACAAAGACATTTCAAACATATGGCCCAGGTCTAGCAATTTGGACATCTTTTTCCCTAGCTTATCAGATTTGCATGGTTATCCTCTGAGGGTTTCGATGTTCCCTGCTACCCTTAGTGTTCACCCAATACTAGGACCTGATGGACAAGTCGAGAGCTTTGAAGGTTATGATGGTCATACAGTGACATCTTTAGCACAGTACATGAATGCAGTACTTGTATTGTTACCTCAAAAGGACCGTGCGATGTTCGGACAAAAATTTCAGAACGGGACCATCACAGGAACAATTGGTGATGTTGCTTATGGTAGAGCTGACATTGCGTCTAATTCACAATATATCAAAACTGAAGGATTTGAACTGGAGTACACATATCCACATGATACCAACAACCTTTGTTTCATAGTACCAAAATCAAAACGAGTTCCTCCGTTTAGAAACATGTTCCTTTCATTCTCTTGCAGTGTCTGGACAGTTTTGGCTTGTGCCATGTTTTTGACACCGCAATGTTGGTACTGTATCCGCAAATACGGACGCATCTCTGTAAAGGAAAAGACCAACAACATTACAATGAATGACGCCTTCTTCGATATATTTCGATCTTTTATTTCAGGAACTTTAAACACAGTGCCGACTTCGGTCCTAGAGCGAGTGTTCATCATAACATGGGTACTGGTAGGAATTATTATAACAAACGCTTTCCAAGGCTCATTCACCAGTTATCTAGCAGTACCCAAATATCTCCCAGAAATCGACTCTCTTCAGCAACTTGATGAATCTGGACTTGGAATATTTGTATCACCTTTAGTAAACTCGTATATGACTTTGGACATAAATGATGAAATTATGACAAATTTGTGGAGAAAATTTAAATACGACCGAAATTATGGCTTGATTGCCGATAGGGTGGCTTGGAAAAGAGATATGGGTGCTATATTCAATGAATTATCTTTCAGTTATTATCTGAGAAGCAGTCGATATGTCAAAGACGGGCGCCCTCTGCTTCACAGAGTGAAGGAAAACATACTCTCCATTTACAGTGTTTATAGTGTTCCAAGGCATTCGCCTTTCTTGCCTAGATTCAACGTTATTATCAGTCGACTTGTTGAATCAGGGTTTCAGATCAAGTGGATCAGTGATTCTTTGCATCGAGCAGCGCTGGAAGGGGAAATTACCCCTGTATCTAGTTTCCAGGCAGCAGAGCCTGCCCCTCTAAGCCTAACTCATTTACAGACCGCTTTCTACATCCTTGCCATTGGCTTACTCAGCAGCACACTGGTTTTTATGTTACCGTTCAAGTGAAATACAGACATTTTAACTCAATGTGCACCGCTGAGAATCAGAACTGTAGCCTGCTATGATTGAGCGGAATTATTTTAGCTTTTTCAACACAACGTTTGATAAAAACATACATTTCTTCAAATCTAAAACTTCTTGACGATGGTGAAGAGTCATTCGAATAAAAATTTCCTTGCATATTATCCATCGTCTAGTAAATATAAAACGTAAAACGACGTTTCGGAGATGGGACTCTATCTCCGTCTTCAGGTTCCTACACAGTTGGGCCCACTAGATAGAGCTAATCCCATCTCCTAAACGTCGTTTTACGTTTTATATTTACTAGACGATGGATAATATCCAAGGAAATTTTTATTCGAATACATTTCTTCATTGAAAAAGATGTCAGCCTTCTGGGTTGTAGCACCGTGTAGTCTGGTAGTTTACCAACGTTTCAAAGTTTCATACTGCCTCCATCATCAGGGCGTCTGCATGGTGCTACAACCCCGAAGACAAGGAGGATTACTTATTTTACTAATGGTTTTAATTTCAGATTCTGAAATTAATATTTAGTTCTTATTTCTCTTTAGCTGCAAATTTTTTTATTTGCATATTTCATTCAGTATTTATAAAATGCTTTCAATAGGCACCCAAACAGCATTTTGTCCTGAAATGTTTTTGAAACAACAGAAATATATCCACTCACTTTATAAACAACTCAGTCACATTAAACAATTTACATTATTTCTACTATACTCGTAACCCCAAATTTGGATATGTGGTGTGAATAAAACCGACAGAATTCAACATTTTGATTTAATAACAGTACTTACAAATTGTATTTTTTTGTTTTATGCTGTTAAAGTCCTAGTAAATGCATTTTGAAATTATATGTTTCTTTGTTTGGAGTTAAGTTTATACTTTGCTTCAATATAAGAATGTGTTGCAGTGGGAAGAAGGGGATTTTATCATCTCTGACGACCTGGCTGTTGGCCATGAAGCCATGCCCAAAACTCAGCTCCCCAGAGATGAATTTGGTTTGCGTGTGTTGCATCGCACTACCATAAAGGGAACCATTCCACCAGCCAAGTAACATTCCAGTTCCAATTTATTTCATAATTTTCTTAATTGTTAAAAATGAGTTTTTGGAATATTGCAGGGGTGTAGGTCACTTAGTCATACATAATATGATGTATGTTATGTTTTTCTCCAGTTGCTTGTTACTTCCTCTTTTGTAGGATAAAATACTCTGTTCAGAACTATGTTCTCAACCCTCTCGATCTCTCAACAGTAAACTTTGGTGAGAGGCATTTAGTGTTTCTGTGGTATGTAAGGCTGTTGTTCTGAAAAAAGGGAAAAAAACAGGGTTGTGATGTAATTGGATACTGTATAATAATGGGGGCCTCCCATGAATTCTCAACTTGAACTTACTATGAACTTGTCAGTAAAAAATTCTTTAATTTTTTTGTTTCTAAAATAATATTTTATTACAAAATAAATTAGTTCAATAAATATATACAGTTATAAAATAAATACATCAGAGCTCACAAGCAGATTACAACGAGTGTTTAGAAGCAGAATCACAAATGACACTTCAGAAAAATAATTCTTAAGTTTTGTTGTCTTTGACATTGTTCCTAAACTTCTTGTAGTGAATCTTCATATTAATACATTTCCTGCAAACAAAAACATGCAGCATTGAAATATTTTGTTTTCTCTTCAACATGTATAATTGAATTTCTGCACATTGTTTTAAAAATCATATTGCAAGATTCTGGGGATTTAAATACATACTAATACATTTGTTTCTTATTAGTTTGTTTACTTATTGCCAGGTGGTTAGCAGTAAATGTATCATAGTCATGTTGAACTCTTTGAACAGTCAGTTCTTGAGCAATTAAGTTTCTTCCAACTTTTGTTGGAAATTGTATGCAGATCTGTTGTCATGAAATGAACTACTAGTAATACATATAACAATACGGTACAAATTAAAATTTATGCGTATGAAAAACATCATTGCTGAATGCAAGATTTTCATTATACGTAACCACCAGAGAACAAACAGGTCCTATAAAATACCATTTCATTTTTGTTCTATGAACACCTAACAATTTTTGTCATTAAATTTGAACAGTGATTTGTACGGGCAGCATTATAGGTTCAAAAGCTTCAGAAATTACCTCGTATGTCCCTTGTTTGGTGTGAAATATTTTGATACGAAGAAAATTTATTGTGACACAAGAAATAGAAATGGTTTTCTTTTGATCACTGAATGTTATGGTGCAATACTAATTATTTTATGACATTTTTAATTTGCTGTTTGAAACAGTGAGACTCCATTTCTTGTTGCATTTTTCACTTTTTGAGCATAGTGCTGAACATGTAGCCTACATAACTTGCAGATATAATGTATTATTGCAGTTATAAACATCAGCATATGCCATCACAGTTAGTCCATTTACAGTAGTCCGTTTCAGTCTCAGGGTTCGTGCCCAGCATTCATCTTTGAAATGAACACTTAAGCCATTGAATATTTTTTTTATACTGTTGGAGTTTTCATAAACATTCAGTTTTGCTTTGTTTGTGATCCAAGTGAATATACCTCCCTTTTTTAATGTAAAAAAAAAAGAATAATTTGTTTGATTGGCACAAACAAGCCAGTTCTTAATCACACTGTGTGTTCAGGTTATCATTCTTATGTATGATTTCAATGAAATAAATATGAAGAAAGTGATCAGTGCAAATTTTTGTCTTGGATTTAATGATCACAGCTGGTACACAATGGATGACAGATGTCCTACTTCCAAATGATGCTCTCTATCCAGTCCAAGTATTTGTTGACACGAGTGTAGATGCCAGGTGTAGAACCACCGCACACAGATGGCCCGTAGCTCGTTATGCCCACGATGAAATATGCGTTGCTTTCTGTAGTTTTTACTTGCAGTGGTCCACCAGAGTCACCCTGCAGATCAGGAAGAAGAAAATTAATATTTTGGCTACCCTAATCTATACATAATTACTCATATTTGCAAGATTGACCACTGCTAATATTAAATTATGTCATTGGATGTGATCTTAAACTATTTCAGTAATCATTTTCTTGATCTTTGAGTGGCCACCTTCAAATGTATTTCTTCACCAAAATTTTGTATGTATTTCCTCTTTCCTCTGTACAATCTATACATCCATCCCAATGAAGGTTTGTGGTATAAATCTTATAAACATTCTTCACCGAGTAATGTCCTCCATTACCCACTGAGTTCAGTGAAGTCAAAATATTTTTCTAGTAGTTTTTATTTGAAGTTCTCTTGGTGATGATTATGAAGACGGCTGTCTTCTGGGATGTTGAGTGGTGTTTCAGAGGCAGTAAGCTTCTCTGAAATGTCACTCAGTATCTACCAGAAGACATGGAACAACATTCCAGGAGACAGCCTTTTATTTTCACATGCAGTATTATGAATACTCAAAGTAATAAGTAGAAAATAAGTTATGATATCAGAATGAAGTTTCTGTTTTAAAGTCAACTCACATTGCATGTATCATTCATGCCTTGAGGGTCACCAGCACAAATCATAATGTCCTGAATACCTTTGTTAACTTTCTTTTGTAACGTATAACTTTCATTGCATTTATCATTTGGAACAAGACTCAGGGTTGAATGCTGTAGAATATTGCTTTTCCTTGAACCTGCAATACAAAAAAATACATCTGTTTAAAACAAGACAGAACGCAAAGATTTAAAAGAGGTTTTACTTTGTTATAAGATTAAAAATGTAGATTTGTAATATGATCTTAATTTTTAGAAGTTTATCTAGCTTTTATTTATGAACATGATTCTTTCTATGACAGATTCTGTGCTTTTAAGTGTACCTTTCTTTACTTGGCTGTTTCACGTGTCTTCAGAAACCTAGAAGAACTTTTGCATACTTGCTTACAAATAACAACCTATATTTTCCAGTTAAGTTATTTAATGTATATGCCAGCTTCATTTTTCAAGTTTCAGCAGTTGGTCATTTTTTATCAAGGAGACTAAATTCTGGATATGCTTGGTACTTTTCAGTTTAAAATATTTTTGTCTTCCCATCTGATTTCTAAGAACCAGATTAAAATATACAAAACAATAAATTTGCTCGTTGTTTTGTATGGGTGTGAAACATGGTCTCTCACTTTGATGGAGGAACATAGATTGCAGGTGTTTGAAGACAGGGTGTTGAGGAGGATATTTGGGCCTAGGTGAGAAGATGATGGGGTATGGAGAAAACTGCATAATGATGAGCTTAAAAATTTGTACTCCTCCCCCAACACTGTCAGGGTGATTAAGTCGAGAAGAAAGAGGTGGGCGGGCATGTAGCGCGCATGGATGGGACAAGAGGTGTGCACCGGGTATTGGTTGGGAAGCCTGAGGGGAAGAGACCGCTGGCGAGACCTAGACATAGATGGGAGGATAATGTCAGGCAGGATCTATGGGAGATAGGAGTTGAAGGCAAATGGATTTTGGATTTGTAATAAGTTAGCAACTTAAGGCTCAACAGAATAATTTGGGATTATATTTTTAGCACATGAACATACCAGAACTAGATGTAGATCCCCAGCCACTAATCTCAAGCTTGTATTGTGGAATATCAGATGCCGTGTACAAGCAGGCCGGCTGGATGTCGTCAGAGAACTGGACTTTCCTGTCCAACTCAATAAGTGCTATGTCGTTGTATACTGTCGCTGAGGTGTAATCTGGATGCTGGACCCACCTCTTCACGTGGTACTTCTCTGCCATGAAGCCTGGTTCATTGAGGTTCACAGCCCCCAACATGACTTGCACTGGTGGCTTTCTGTATCATGCAGATGTATTAGGATTAATAATAGAAAATCACTGTGTCCTAATTTAAATGGCACTGATGTTTAACTGAAAATGCCAGTGTTCCTATGGGAAAAACCCAAAGGCTTTTATTTTAATAGCTTGTTTCATTTATGAAATGGTTTACACTGTGCTCGTACTGTATTTTTTTCTCCATATTTTCATAATGTAAGTTTATTGTTTCTCATCAATCCCTTGATGGTATACAGTGTTTGCTACTAACAGCATCATTAAATAAACGATAAAGTAATTAATTCTATTCTTCTGTTGTTTATTTAATGTTGTACAGGTTTAAATTCTGCCGGCACAGAACAGTGCCAAAAATTACAGCCATACAACTTTGTCACAGTGGGCGTACATGACTGTGTACATTTTAGACCATATAGACAACGGCGATGTTGTAATTTTACAGATGAATCTTTACCCCACTACCTTCTACATCCACTAGATACAACTTTACATGGAGTTTCTTTTCTCATATCCAAATATTTACGCATAATTCATTTTTTTAAATAATATTACAAGCAGACTACATTGCTGCCTTAGCCAGTTAGAATTGGACACTCACGTTCTTGTTGTGGGCACAACACAGTGTGCAGCAGTTAGCACGTAACGATCACTGATGAGGGTCCCACCACAATTCCAAGCAATCTGAGATGGCTCTGATGGATCCATGTACCCCAGGGCAGCCTATAACAAACATTGTTACAGTTGTATTTTTTCGACGCAGTGCGCGAGCTGAAGGGAAGGAAATGAGTGCTTCAGATGGGTTTGACCAGCTGTGAATGGGCCGGGTTTAAGGGCAAGACTTCATAAAGCATTTCTATTAAAATCCATGTAATGTGATTGCAGTGGCAATATTTTTTATAAAAAGTGAAATATTGATATTGGCAACAATTCATCATAACGGATTAACAGCTTTACCGATAGGATTTTAAGTTCTCGTGGCAGTGAGTATGAGTGCTGTGTAGTCTGGTGGAAGTATGCTGATGTTTCAGAGGTCCTTGCAAGGACCTTTGAAACATCAGCATACTTCTACCAGACTACATGACACTACAACCCAGAAGACAGCCTTTTTAACTTTACTGATTTGATTGCTGAGTGTAATAGCAGGCAGTATTCTCATATATAAAGAGATATTCAATAAGAACTAGAAGTATTAAATTCAAAATGATAAAATTATTTGCTTCTGTGTATGAGTCACTATCATAAGTGCTTGATTAATATTCACGGACACCAAACCAGTTTCTTTTTCGCCTCTAGCCACATGTCTAAAGTTTAGGGAATTCCCCGAATCAGATTGCAGAGCCATTATTACTCTAAACACTGTGTTGTAGTCATAGAACCGTTGATAATCTACTTCTCCCTTCTATTAGTTTCTATACCTCTGGCATACATTTTCCTTTGTTTGTACAAGGAGACCGTGTGGTTTTTGTGGCGAGTTCATTGTTTATTTTTAATACTCGTAAGAGATTAAATTTCTGTAGTTTTTTTAATGAACTATGGAGTCTTTGTGACGTGGTCTGTGGGCGAAAATATGTTTTAGTCTATCATCTTATGGTTTCCAGTCTGGTATAAACAACTTGGAAAGTATGTACATAGCGTAAAAAATCCTGGCGTGTCGCTGTGTTAATGCCTGGAGATTTTGAATTCGTATCAGGCAAAGTGAACGAGCAAGTGCAAGGGTTATCGAAGATGTAAGCATAGGCCTAAATATCCCCTTTGATAATTATCTCGAAAACCGATCAGATAAAACGCATCATCGTTCGCCAACTCCAGCCAGGGGCCATTGTTGGCCAGCGAGTTGAGGCTTTCGCTCACCGTCCTTTTGCGCAGGCGCGATTGGAAGAGACGATGTGTAGTGCAGGTTAGAGGGGAGGAGAGAGTGCATGACATTTCAAGCTCTCACGTTGACCAGTCTTCGGATGTTAACACTTGCTTTCTTGTTTTTCTATCCTACAGTAACCACATTTCAGTTGGTATTTGTCCAACGTCCTTGACAAGAATCTTGTCCGGTTGCCTTAACACTCACCATGTGCGGGTAATCCCCCAGGTCCGCGTTTCTGCCATTCCTAATGAACGGCTCCACGCGTAATGGAAGTTCGTTAGCGTACTCCCGACAGGCTGTAACACGACAATACAAAGTAAGTTTCACTTTCCGAGTGCATTGTTGTCAGGGGTACAGTTGTAAAAGTGAACGTACAAGGGTCGTCTGTGACTTTGTTGCAAATATAAAAACATGGGCACGAATCGTGAAGCTTTGCTCATCCTTTCGTAGTGATAACTGAGGGGCGCCCACGAGCCTCTTTTTGATTTTTAGCTAATTATCCGAGCTCTCTTATCGGCACAGAAAATATCAGATTATACGCCTGTGTCAAATTTTCGACACCCATATGTCTATTAATCTTTCCCCTCCCTATTTCCAAATAAAATGAAACATAAAATTTGATGGTGCGATCCCCTTGTTTACAATTTGGCAGCACACTCCTAATTGGTCCCTTTAAATATATTTTTACCAGAAAGGTCAAGGAAACTCTGTCCTAGACGTTATTATCGTAACAATACTAGCCAATGTTGGCAACGTAGTATGCATTTAAGAAAACGACTTTGAGCTTAACTAATTTTGTCTTCCGAAATTCTGAAGATCAGACTTTTTGTTGCTGCCAGCCGTGACCCTTTATACCACGTAGAGCAGTTCAGGGTTACTGCACATACTTTATATTCTAGAGGTCAAGCAAATGAAATGTTCGTCTTCATCGATTTACCTCACATGCAAACTGTTAGAAGTGCGGGCATGGTTCTACAGGACAATCTTAAGTAACTACATTTAAAGTGCAATCAAATGTAATTCTTCTTTAAGCTAATTTTAGTGTTCCGAAGGAACGGAGTGTATTATTTCAGACCCTAGTAGTGATATGATGAGCCAGGATAGCTCAGTCAGTATAGTGACTAGCTACAGGGTGGACTACCGGGGTTCGATCCCCGACGGGGGCAGAGGATTTTTCCTGTAGACTCTGCGTCCAGACCGGCTCTGGGGCCAACCCAGCATCCTCTACAATGGGTACCGTGGTCCTTTCCCGGGGGTAAAGCCGGCCGGGGCGTGGTGTGCTGCCAATTTGTTAACCGGGGGGCTGGCACCAGAAAATTATATTTTTTCGTTGTACTGTACTTGGAACTAAGGACGGGCAAGATGTATCGATATATGTACGTATATCACAATTGACCTGTAGTCATGCAACTGCTTACCGAACTCGCTTCTTCGGAGATTCTGCGACATCTCATCATCACAGCAAACTACTTCCTCGAAGCCTTTGAAGCTGCAGTGGAAGGGTTTGATCCCCGACGTTCGCAACTGCTGTAACGCTGGCTCGCACTGGGTTAGAGGTTTGCACAGACCTTTCCTGTCTCTTCCCAGCTTACACACATCACCTTCTGCAAGAAAGAACGTTAGTTATGGGTGTGAAACTTGGTCTCTCGCGTCAACGGAAGAGCATAGATCGAATGTTTGAGAACGTATTTGAACCTAAGAAGAAAGTAACGGGAGAATGTTGGCAGTTATAGTATTAAGACAGGCTACGACCTCTTCCATTTCTGTTTCATAACCAGTCCTTCGGATCTCATTTCACTCCACAGAACATCGGCTGCTGTTGCATTGCCGTGAACTTACAAAATAACCAAGGTACAGAAAAGCGTAAGTTAGATTTCTCTCTGCCTGTCGTGTATAAAACAGCTGATTGATATTCCTCCTTATTTTATGTTTTCACTTTGTATTGTGTTAAGTATACGCAAGTGTGTTTGTGCGTGTCGTCGTGTTAACAGATTATCTGCATGCAATCTGCAGATGGAACTTGAAACAGGTTTGTAGCAAGCCATTCATTTAACGCAGGCAACAAAATGATTGATTGATTTTAGTTGCATCATAATATTAAATTATTTTAGACTAATTATACGTCCAGAATAGGAATGAAATTTGGGAGATGGAAGATTAAATGCTCCAAAATAATCAGATGATATAACAGAGCGGGTGTTAATGAATCTCAAAAAAAAAAAAAATCAGTTTTGATACGAACACTGGAATTTTTATTTTTTTAATTAATTCTTAACTTTTTCTTTCACACAAAATTCCAGCATAAATTCCGCGTTTTATTGACATAAAATGCAGGTAATTCTAACACTTAGTCTGCAGTTCCACACAATTATGTTACATCCGGATGATTATTTAACCACGCCTTATCAACTGCAGTGTGACAGTGTCGAATGAGATAATGCATTAAAAAGAAAAAGTAAGAATGGTCCTCGTCTATTTCAAGGCACTGTCCTAGCATCGGCCTGAAAACATTTTGAGAACCACGAAAATTCTTAGAGTTGACAGGCTCAATCAAAGATTCGAACAGAGTACTTCCCAATACAATGTAACAGCTTGATTGGTAAATGCACAAATATATTAGTGGCATCACTTACCGTATAAAATAGGTGGAAATGCATGCACTGAAGACAGAAGAACCACCTCCAGTATCAACACACACAGGCTGGTAACCATTGTTGTAGCACAATACTGTATCCAGACGTTACTTGAACTGAAACATATGACGCTGAGATAGGTATTTATAAGCAAGGGCGCTCCGGATTGACGCGCGTATCGAAAGAAGGGGAAACCACGTGTGGAGATGGATGGACACAAACGGAAGTTTCGCAGTTCCTAGCCACAACCTTCGCCCACTTCTCTTCTCCAAGCTTCCGTTTCCAACGGCAATGCGTGAACCCCAGAGAGCGAATTGACAGTTGTGCAGATCGAAAATGGTTCCCTATCACAACACCCAGGCGTTTGAACCCACTTCTGGTACGAACCTGAGGGCTTCAGCTAGCTGAAGTACTCGACGAAACAAACTCGTTGAAGATGGCTGTCTTTTGGCTTTTGCGCCGTATAGTGTGGTAACAGTTTCGTCCTGATGATGGAAGCAACAAACACCTCTGAAACGTCGGTGAAACTATGCTAGACTACACGGCGCAATAACCTAGAAGTCAGCCATCTTTATATTCACAGCCGCGAGAACCTGAAATCTCAAACTCGTGATTGAGTAGAGACAGAAAACAGCAGAGAAATTAAAATGGTTTCAGTATGTAACTCTTTTATTTAACAGTGTGCTAAGAAGATCTCGTGAAAATTAGCGACATTCGAAAAAAAGACTTGAATGAGAATCTTTTAAAACGCACATCTAAGGAAGAAAGACCATGATTGAAATGGAGTTGGGATCAGCTGTGGTCTTCTGGTGTAGTCTTTGTAAACCTTAGCCCTCTAGTCTTTTTTGTTCAGAATCTTAACCAATATGTTTGTGTTAACTAAAAGTAATTGTAATTGGGGGGTTGTGTCGGAGTCTGATATCCAGGGAGACAAGAAATAATTTGGTTCGTCGGCTTACAAAATTACATGTCAACACACGTATAATGATGGTCTAACTGCAGAAAACTAGTTTCCACGAAGGTTGTAATGTGGTCGTGGGAATAGTCTTAAAGCAATTGTGCAAGACCATTCCTTCCAGATTATTTAGTCTTCAATAATGCTCGTATTTCCAGGACTAGGAGCCCCATTTCTAAGTGGATAAGAAGCTTATGGGCCCCATTATAGTACAATCATGGCAAAGACAATGGCCTCAAAAGTAATGGAAGCCCGACCTTTCGGCCCTTAGACCTTCCTCTTACCGAATGACGTTTTACGGACCAACATAGAGAAGGAACACCAATAATAGTAATAATAATTACAACAAAACACTGTGAATGATATGTTTGTTCATCTATTTCATCGCGCCAATGTTGATTATAATATTTTCTGGCGGAAATAATGATTAAATGTAAATAAGCTGCCCAGACAATAGAATATGATAGTTTTAAAATATTTCAAACCTATCTGTTTTGTAGTTCATAAAGAACAGTGTCTGACGATGTGGACTTTATTAATTTGTTTTATCTGTTAGTATAACTGGATTTCTGGACTTTGTCTATCGTATACTGAAAAAGCGTCGTTAAATAAACTATAAATAAATATTTTCGGAAACGAGATATGGAACGTCATGATTCAGTGACTGAGATTAACGTTTTCTAAAACACTTCACTTTGTATATATCGCCCTAAATTTTCACCTGAAGATGGAGACATCCAGTTTTAGAATACTGAGACGTTGGATAAAAATAAGAAAGAATTCAGCAATACTGATCGCAATAGATCATAGTCGCAAGGCTTCAGAATTGGATTCATCTGGATCATAATAGATTTCAAAGACATGTTAGTGCATCTTGTTCAGTAAAAGGATGGTCATTTCTTTGTTTGCTTATCAAGAATGTTCTTTCTCCAATAAGTTAGTTATTAATTCTTAAATAATTTGAGTTTGTCTCTCAAGAAACTGAATTTGCTGAGTGATTTAGCTCATGCGAATCGAATCGAATCTTGGCTGGGTTTAGGATATCGTGATTGAGTTTTCTAATGGTTTTACTCAGTACTAAGAAGGAAACGCCATGTAAATACTTAATGATCACTTTTTACCTCCAGAATCTTATGACATTTATGTCCGTCTTACAACTTATCAATCAAAAGGATGGTCTTCATGATAACAAAGTTGCTACACAGTACAGCATCATAAAATAATCGAACAACAAAATATAATGAATATTTCGCAAATCATTCTGCAACTGAATTCGCTAATAGATTACTTAACGATACTGAATCAGGTGTAGGGGTTATGTAGGATCTAATAAATGATGTGAAGCTGTGATCCGTGAAGGATTAGTAAGGAAGCATGAAGGTAATCTTTTGGTATATTTCTGGAGGAATACAGGGAAATCTCGACAAAACTCAGTCAGGATAGACAGTCGGTCCGAGATTCAAACCGGTTTAACTTGTAAATAACAGACTATTCCTTTGCCTAATGTATCTGGTGTTACTGCACAATTTGACTGGCATTTGTTCTTATACTATCGAAATTTCCTGTTGTTCACAGGTTATTTTAACAAACTTTACTAAAACAGTGATATTATTTTAACCTTCTATGAGAGCCACGTACTTCTAAATTAGTACACGATGCGGCTGAGGACGTGTAGGTCCATAACCAGATCAGAAACGTGGAAAACAGAAGAGACGAAATGATTTTATATAGGCCTATTAGGTGAGATTTTAACCTTTATAGACGCTATTTAAATTGTACTTGTATTTGTAGGCTGTACGTAAAATTTAAAAGACCAGCGTATGGCTGTGTAGGTCTGTAAAAGAGGACGAATTTTTAAGGAATTACATATACTAAAATTCTAAATTGTAACAAATAAGTTAACAGGATTTCCTTCTTGATCGTCTTCGTAAAGACGTGAGTAATTTCAACACAGATGAAACGCAAGTCTCTTACCAGAGGAACTGTATCATTTCCGTCAGCTTTTCCTTGTTCTAAATGTGCCATTTTCGTACCTGCTGACTGACGTATTTTGTGGTTAATTTTCTATGAATGTGGTCTGAAGTCTCTGTCAGCATTATTATTACAACATACTGGGTTATAAGATAATACTAAGTCTTTCTGTGGCTTCATTCAGTCTTATCCAGGCTATTACAATTCCCGAGCCTGGATTAGATCGCTAGCTACGCTCCTCCGATAGGCGAACATGACTGTTAAAGATGGCTGTCTCCTGGGTTGTTGCACCGTGTAGTCGTAGAAACGAGCAGCGTTTGAGATGTGCTTACTGCCTCCATAATCAGGGCAATATTTCTACGGCTACATAGCGCAACACTCTAGAAAACCCACGGCCGTGAGAACCTGAAATATCGTTTAGATTGAGATATCTAAAAAAAGGTGTGTTGCAGAGAATATCAGACCTAAGAGATAGGAAGTAACAGAATGGCGGAGAAAATTGCATAATGAACTTATTGTATATTGTATAATGTTGCTAATTTGCACGGAAATAGGCATCTTGGGAGATTTAGGCAGGTTAATGTATGCCTAAAATGGATCTAAAAATAATAGGGTTTGTGGATGTCGACTGAATATGGCTCAGGTTAGTGTCCAGGAATGGGGTTTTTGGGCACGATAATGGGGGATTTCTTGGCCATCGTTTCAGTACTGACCCTGCTCTGTTGAGTTTATGTTCGTAACTGTAGGAAATCGGTAACAGTTGGTGGCGACAATTGTTGCAACATATGCATTATTCATCTCGGAGTAATAACCTGTCTTCAGTGGTAAGACGGGGATGTTCTGTGCTATTACAGAAGGAAGTTAGGCCTCGTGTTCTGAGTAGTGTTTTACTGGCAGATGACGCAGAATTGTGATATTGGATTGCAGTGGCGAGTACCACCGGAAATGTCTGTAAATCGCGGTTCGTTTGGCGAGTAATTAATTATGTCAGAGCTTTACTTGTACTACGTCTAGTTTCCAGTATTGTCTTCCTCCAGTTGTAGAGACTTCTTAAATCTTATCTTAATATACCATCCTGCTGTGTGTCAAAACTAATAGCAAAAATGCATGAAATATTTGTCTACATAACCTTTGTTTCATTATCTGCGCTATATGTTTCAATCCCGACTGGGGTATTTTCAGTCCTTTTCCTTAAGTGTGAGAATCCTCTTATGTAAGACGAATTAAATAATTATTTTTCATTCGATATTTTTGACACATCATTTGCTTAGTGTTCACAGTCAGAAACTATTTTCACTGCATTTCGTCGCATATCAACAGTCTCTAAAAATCGAAAGTTGAAGAACGTAACTAGTTCTATTATTTATTCCTGTATACATTTTGTAAAATGAACCTTTCTGTGGTACAATATATTAATGTCAATTGTAACTAACTGTAGAATAGTTGTTATATTAAAGTCGCCCTATAATTTCAGTGTATACTCCACAATACTAAATTTAATCAAAATCCATTTAGTAGTTTCACTGATTGAACATGCGTACGAAAAGACGAATAAACTAGTAAGCTAATGGATAAATTTACTTCGCATACTTCATGCAAAAAAGAAAGAAAGAAGGTGTCGGTCTCCGTCAGATCTAGCGGTCATAACCTCTAAACCTGCTATATCACCGAAGGGAAGTCCCGTAGAAAGACGTACACAAGACAGACTGTATCTTGCCAGACATGGAGCAACATCCTCAGATTCGTTACACAAGATTGCGCCTTGTTGTTCTCGTAATCCCGATATCTGGTGGAAAACATGGTACTACTGCACTGAAAGCCCTTTACTAGACCAGATCCTGAGTTCGATGAATTCAGTCCACTTTTGATATTATCTTCCCATCTACGCCTCTAATCTCTAAAATGGTCGTCCTTTCACTAGAATTTCTCATCTCCCCAATGTTTACTATATGCTCCGCTGAACTTTCCCTTCTTCATCCAAACAACGTTTGGTGACGAGTAGCGAATAAATAATGAATCTCTTCGTCTCCACCGTCCTGATCATTAGTGGGCATTGTATTCAGTTATTCTCCTCAGCGCTGTTCTCAAACATACTTAATCTGTCTGTATTCTCCGTTTATAGCAAGAAATCAAATTCCACGCTCATACAGAACACCAGGTAAAAATTATAGTACTGTATCTTTATATCTTTGGGATTTTACATGGTAGACGGGAAGATGGTTCTAAACTTTGCGAAGTGTGATGTAGCTTTTGGTTCCATGATAACTACTGTCTTGTACGAAACTGTTTCTACGAGCCACTTTTTTAACGATAAACTGTCATCTGCCCCTTTTCAAATTCAGACATTGTTCTTATAAACATCAATTGTACTCGGAATGAACAGACGACAACCGACCTTGATACTTTGAACAAGAGTCATAAGCAGTACAAAAAGGACTGTCTTGCGGATTCCTGTGGTAATAACATGCTAATTCCACTCAGATTAAGTTTTTGATGTTTTGTGTAAAGTTGTATTGGGTGAATTTAATTATACCAGAAACGCTTCGACTTACTACAAGTTTCGTATTTCCTCGTGTTGGAAAACTATTAGACTGTTATGATCTGGCAAACAGGTTGTAAAGTTCGGTATGTTAGTCACAAGACAGCAGGCGAACTACGAGAGATGTACAGTTGTTATTCCCCGCTTTTATGCAGGGGCGGAACGTATGTGACGCCAATGAGCGTCAACAGACATTACGGTGTGGCAGCTGACGAACGTATATGCGGTCTCGGCGTATTGTTGCGGTAAACGCCACATTTTTATTCTCCTTGAACAGCGCCACACTGCCTTTCCACCCTTAGAAGTTACCACGGCCGTCATTTTAATTGTTTTATAAAAAGAAGACGTACATTTTTATTGAGTACACCTCTCCATGAAGACGTATGTATTAGAGATTGGAAATATAGATCTATGCATTTCTCAAAGTTACATAGAGGGGAGGGGAGTGATTTAGCTTCATGCTCTGGCCTCTTTCATCCCGAGAATGGAGGTTTCGATAGGAGGTCTGGTAGACCCCAGAGACGGTCTGAATGTGGTGAAAACAGACACGCCTGTCCTTGCTGAGAATTGAACCAAGGTCGTGAAACCTCCAGCCTAATTAATGATTTGTATCGATTGACGATACTGCACAAAACCCTGACCCTCAGGAAAAAGCGCCTTCTTTCCTGTTGTTAAATGCTTCGTATGTACACGACAGCTAGAATACCCGAAGCAGGAAACCATTCAGGAATACCCTAAACCACACGAGTAAGCCACATCTCTAGTTAAAATGTGGTTTAGTATGTCCAAAGATTCCGTATATAAATAACTGGAAATATTAAATTATCCCGGAAGAAATCTGAAGGTTTCTGACAAGGGTGCATTGTAATATGTAAAATTGTTCTATTGGGCTTTATCCATTGTCTAAACCATAATATCAAAACTACAATGTTTCGGAAGCTACTTTCTGCTTCCGTCTTAAGATGAAAAGGGGGGAAATAGGACAGAAAACTTATCTTTTGTGACCCCTGGTTGAGCTAGCCTCAGACCTGGACGAGGTCTGAAGTCCAGGTCTGAGGCTAACTCATCCGAACAGATAAGTTTCTTATCCTCTTTCCCCCTTTTTACTTGAAGACGGAAGCAGAAAGCAGCTTCCGAAACGTTGTAGTTTTGTTATTATGGTTTAGACGATGGGTAAAGCCCAATAGAACAGTTTTACATATTACGTACATCCTCACAACAAATCTACCTAGCAGTGATTAGATTTACAGATAATTATTTGTAGAGTAAAACATGAAAAAGATAGGAAATCGGTCCTCGGAAAAATCTGTTTTACCCGTCGGTGAATCAGAGACGAGAACCACATGTTTAATATTACTGATTTTTTACATTTTGTTTACAACGTTTTGGAAACTGTATGTTTCCGTCCTCAGGTAAAAAAGGCAGGGCCGGTACGGCTAGATATATTAAAGAGCTAATTGCAACCACTGGGTCAGATCCTGGCACAGATCTGTTTAGGCTACACGCGTTGCAGATGTGCCAAAGAAGTTATCGAAATATTAAGGGGAATTAAAGGTATTGGGGCATTCAAATGGGTTTAAAACAAAGGGACACATGACACTTAACCCTTGCTTTAACATTAAATAACTCTATAGTTTGTACACAGTGTGTATGCCTTTTGTAGGTTTCATTGACTTCTGGGAATAAATAATATCCACCAACAGATTTTGGTAATGGAGAGGCGTTGTGTATTCTATGACGTAGGAACTGAATTTAGCTCGTTCTCTCTTTCGTTGTTCAAAGAGTTAAAGAATTTCTTAATATTTTGAGTGGCGAGGAAAAGGACTTATAATCTTATCTTACGAGCGGTGATAACATTTTGACGAGGATGAATAAAGTCTGAGCTCATTGTAGTTCTGTAATAACGCTATTCTTTTTAAACTGTTAGAACCAACTCCTGATTTTAGCCACCCGCACCTGGGATTGAAACAGAGAACTTCAGACTTCGAGTCCTTCACTCGCCTAATATCCGGGACACCAGATCATAATACAGAGAACTGATTACGTATGTTTGTAGTTCCGGCTCCGCCCAATGGAGTTACAGGCAGGACTTAACACACACACACACACATTTGAATACCATTCTGAAAGTGACATTCGGTGTAAGTTGTGATTATGTTCTCTAAATACGTGGAGCACAGTCCATTTTGATAAGCTGATAGTCGCTTATATAGTTAATAAATTATCCGCTTTTACGGAAGTCGATATTCATCCCCTTGAATTCAGTTCACATTGTATTTGTTCATTCATGTCATCATCCCTAACTGTATCGAGTTCGTTTTTCATACAAGAAAATAGTGATGAAGGAAAAATGAAGAACTAAGTTATGAAACCAGAAATAATACACAATCCGTCTACACACACTTTAAATTAATCTCTCAACTTTTAATCAAATGTTGGACAGTACATGCAATTGGTACGGACGTTTCATGCTCAAAATCTGTGAATTACTGATTGAGCTACCGCTGCTAACATGGTATTGCAAAGTATTGGTCTCATCAACAGTAGATGACAGTGTAGTCCGCAACTGACGCAACGTTTCCCTCCAACATAGGTGATCGTCATTTGTTCCTCAGCCATATTTTTTTGTAAAATGTGAAGTCTGAAATGTCTTCAGAAAGTTAACTGTTGTAAATACGAATCATAATGAATGGTGGAATTGTCATTGGTTGTTTCGACTAAGGAATGAATATTAATAAGAAAGGCAATTCTTAGGTAATGTTCATATATGCCTTCAAGTAAAGGGGCGGTTCTAATTGCTGTAACATTATACAAGAAAGGATCTTGAACCTGGTTTTGCATTGGTTAGCCTGCCATTGTAATAACTTACAGTTTGTCTGTAATATTTATGTTACTTATTAATGTAAGTAGGATGATTGAAGGAAGGTATTGTTTATTAACGTTGGCTGTTACTCTAAAATATTGAGGCAGCAATGATGCCCCCTTTAAAGGGTGGAAACATGTTCGATTGACGTAAAAAAAATTGTGTTGTAATGTGGTCTTGGCCCTCCTTACAATAAATCTGCAATATTTCAGCTGTGATATAATTTGTTGTTGAGATCAGAAATATAAATGTCCTTGCACAAATTTTCATATTTTTCTTCCAAGGGGCTATTATTTGTACAGATAATGACCAACATCATCATCATCATCTTCCTAACAAGGATTGGGTCCTTGCCCCGTCCCAAGGCAACTTGTCTTATTAGTCTTTTAGTTCCTTAGAGAAGCAGGCGACAAGCATGCTGCTTCGGCACAATTTCTACTCATTTCTGATTTGTTTGCTAGAGCCCTCTAGTAGCAAATCAGAAGAGACATGGGTGAGAAATGACCACTGAATTTTGCTTACGAAACATCTCGTTCATGCTCGTAAGGTTCTTTTATATGCTGCAAATCTATGACATGTGACCACCAGCTTCACTTTCCCTCCGAAGGAAGTCGTGTCTTGGGAAGGATACAGATGTTCCTTACTATGTACCATTGCTTGCATACTTTGCCCCTGTTATATTTTACAATATTGTATATATCAATTGTAAACTTCAGTCTACATTTGGGTAATCTTAATGAAGTGTGTTGAGAAATTTGAGGTTTGTATGACAAGATATTCTTTAAAGATTTCTGTCTTCTGGGTTGTTGCACTGTGTAGTCTGGTCGATGATGGTCTTTAATGATAAATGTAGGAAGGTAAGGTCAAAATATAAGGGATTTTTTTTCTTCCAGTATAAATTAAGAGGTCACTTTTTGGATTCACAGGATTTTACTAGTTGCTCATTGACAAAAATTTGCATAATGAGCCAGTCAGGTGAGCTGGACCCTGATATACCAGACCGTGAAACATGCCAGAAGTTGACAGAGCAGTTTGCAGAGGTAACAGGAACGGATGAAGCATGCGCTCAGTTCTATCTTCAGGACAGAAAATGGGATCTTGAAGTAAGATGATGTACGATTGATGCACTGTATGTTTTGTATGATTCTCAATAAACAGCTATTGTTTCCCTAACTGACATTAACCAATTGATCCTTATAGTGGAGACACTGTTTTTATTTGATGTACAGACTGAATTTTTAAATAACATTTCAGCAAACTTCTGCTTCAAAGGATGAAGCACAGATTAACATCAGGGAATGCATGCTTCCATTTTGTTTGGAATACGTTCATGTTGTAAAAACTTAGAGGTTACCACTACAGCGTCCTCCAGTTATACATTTTGATGGAAACAAATTTCTATATGTTGTGTCCATTGTTGATTATTTTACCACTACTATCATTCAGGTTACTTTAAAAAGCATATTGTGCTCATCTGCCAAACTAAATCATGTTATGTTCCAGTTCTTTGGCAGTTTGACAAATTCAGTGATACATATTTTTTCTTGTGGCTTCCTTCACATTTTTTACCCAATGTGGCATGTGGTAAATTAGGGGAAAACAGTAACGATCAAATATCTGGTCGTCTCCTCGCACAATGGTCAGAAGTTTGAGCAATAACAGAAAATAACAGATTAGGAATTAAAGCTGTATAAATGTGTTCTCTGAGATCAATAGCAAAAGTTAACACTCTGGGATCAAATGATAAATAAGGATAGATTAATAATATTACAGGTAGGCTTTTGAAGTGAGGAAATAAATGTTGGGAATATTGTGGAAGAATGGAAATGGTTGTATCTTAAAGTGTTTTTTAATTAGTGTTCATGTTGGATAAAGTTAATGTTGGAAGACCAGACAGTAGATTGACAAGATTTTAATGAGAGCAGAGGACTTGATCTGTAAAGGTGATATGGTAAGAACTAGGCATTTTTCCCCACCTTGTAGCACTGCAGTTTGGGTTGAAAAATATCTTTTTTATTAACCATATTTTTTATGCTGTGTGCATCCTCCATTGGTGCAGGTAATGGAAACTACCTTGACACCATTCTTTTTTCATTGACATCATTTGTTTTATGCCTTTGGTAATATGTCACATTTCAATTCCATTTGCAGAGATCGGTAAACGCATTCTTTGAAGCTACTCAGAATGGTGGAGTAAGTTTTTTGACTGATGGAGATGAAGGAGAACTAGTTGTCAATGTCAAGTGAGTGATTGGATCTTTCAACACTGAATATATAGAATATAGTATATAAAACAAGAGGTAGATTGAATCTTATGAAATTTCCAAGCCATTGTCACTTCAAAATTATGCACCCTGTTCTCACAAATGAGGCTGTGATGACTAAATCATGGCAATACAATAATTACATCTGGTGTAGAGAGAGAGAGAAATTCTAAAAGATAATGATGGATTCTTTTCCTTTGCTCAGTTCTAATTTTGTTTTTCTTTAGATATTAATCTTTGAAAGCCGAGTGATAACTACATGTTCTGCACTCTGTATTTTGTATTTAAGGGTTGTGTATGGTTCTTAATATATACAGCATTAACCACTTGATCTTTTTAATGGTGGAGTGTGGTATTTTCTTTGTGGTATGGACTGAATTCTTAAATATTTTTTTACAGGAACTTCAGCTTCAAAGGGTAATTGTTATGTATTATATTTGATATTATTGTTTGTTTTGTAGCAAAGCTATGGTTAATGCATTAGGCCTCGACCAGGCTACAAGTGAGCCTCCTTCAAAGTTCAGTTTTATTTCATGGAACCTTGATGGTTTGGATGAACGCAACTTAAAGCGAAGAACCAAGGCTGTGTGCAAAATCATTTATATGTAAGTGTTTAGTATTATGTAATCAAGTGCATAGTGTTATAATAACAGTTAAAATAAGTGGTAATGCAAGTTATGAGGGTGCTGGGCTATTGTGAAATTTGAGGTTCTCTTGATGGCAAGTATCAAGATGGCTGTCTTTTGGGTGGTTATGACATGTAGTCTAGTAGAAGCTTACCAACATTTCAGAGGTGCATCCATCATGCCTTCTACCAGACTGACATAACCACCCAAAAGACAGCCATCTTAAAGTTAAGATATTGCTTGAAAGAATCAAATGTAATTATAGTTTTAGCTAACGTTGTATGTGCCACACTTCAACACACACATACATTGACTGTAAAATATAAAACTTGCTTCAGTTACAGATTATCCTTTTGTCATAAGTTTCAGAAAAATTGCATTTAACTACCCAGACCTTACTTTTAACTGTAATCTGAACTGTTGAAATTGCCCTTAAATAAACCACAAACAAAATAAATTAACCTGAGCGGTACAGACACCAACTTGTGTTGAAGAAATTTTGTTTATTTCAAGTTCATGTTCAGTATATGGAGTGTTTTGTTTGATAACTTAGGGAGAAACCAGATATAGTATTCTTGCAAGAGGTGATCCAAGAAACATTCTCCTACATTGAAAACAAGCTGCCAGAGTACATGTGCATTGCTGGCAACACAGATGGCTACTTCATTGCCACTCTTCTCCGCAGATTTACTGTGTATTATGATTCTCACAAGATCACGGAACATTCTGGCTCACTGATGATGAGAAATCTCCTCACTGTTGAGGTAATGAAATTCATGAGTCTGTTGCAAGTAACGTTTTACTTATTTGTACCTTCATTGAACATAAGCATGCAGTGGCTGGCTTTGTGTGTGGGAGATCTTGCATTGGATTGCAGGCACATCACGCTATTCTGACAGGTATTTTGTGGGTTTCCTCATTTGCTTATAAAAGGAATTGACCCTTAAAATAAAATGTTCTGCAGACACTTTTCCTTCTTCCTCCTCTTCTTTTACCAACTTTTACATTTTACGTGCGTTGATGGCCTGTAGACTTGTTTTATCAGATTTTTTTCCAGTTGTGGAAGTACAGAAAAGTTTCAAAATGTCAGGGATTATATTTTAGCTTGGTGCACCTCATAACAAAAAATATCTGTTGGATAATGAGAGAATGTTTAATGAATTTCTTAATTGCACTCTACTTTTCTCTGTCTTTGTGTTGAGGAATACTGAAACTTCATGAACTGATTTAAAACCCTCCTATGAAGTTGATTTGTATTTCAGGCACATATTGGCTCCTTGAAACTTCAACTTGTCAACACACACTTGGAGAGTACCAAGGATCATGCATCTGAGCGAATAAAGCAGTTGAAAGATTCGTTCAAGGTTGTACAAGATTTCGCAGAAGAGAATACAGTACTCCTATCTGGGGACATGAATCTCAGAGACAAAGAGGTGAAGAGTGATATAATTGCCGTATTATACGCCTAATTTCAGAGCAGGTGATATTTCAGGTTCTTAGGGTGGCAAGTATTATGGGCACAGAATGAGAAGTTGGCAAGATGCATAGGTCAGGTAGGAGGAACATTACGCTGCACTTTATCTTGTTTACTAGGTGCATGCATGAACACACATGTGGGTGACTTGGAGTGGGTTTATGTCTGTAAGACAGGAATAGTGTTATAAAACAGCATAGTGCACATGAACAGTCACCTTACTTTCCCAGTCACGTGTCTATTAATTTTTTAGACAAAAAAGTTCTGTGGCCAATATGTTTAGGGAACTGATGTTCAAAGAATTTCTAATGTATTATCATCCTAGTGGGTCCTTATTTTACAGCTGGAGCTTGCAGGAGGCATTCCACCAGGCATTGAAGACCTATGGATTTCATGTGGTTCACGTAAAGAATGTCAATATACATGGGATATGGTACGGAACTGCAATAAGGAAATGCCTGGCAGGTTCAAGCCTCGTTGTCGCTTTGACCGAGCATACATACGACATTCACATCCAAAAAGAGTTACACCAGTTCATTTTGGTTTGGTGGGGATAGAGAAAGTTACCAGCACTCAGTGTTTCCCAAGCGATCACTGGGGTCTGCACATACATTTCAAAATTGAAACATCTGATACTTGAGGTAAATGTTATGGTACAATAGTGGTACTGTGCATGTTTAAATAGTAGCCTACTTAGTTTACTTTTACACAGTTGCATTTTTAACCCTACTACTATTTGGACACAAGTGTTGAGTTGCAGATTCATCTGCGTCAGATTAAGGGCCAATGACATGATCTTGTGAACATGGCATTGAACCATCAGGTTCTATAAAAGGCATGGGATTTCTTGGCTAACTGAGCATATTATTAGTTTATTAAAAAATGATTGTTCTATTGAGTTTATAAATTAGTGTTCACTTCTGTCTTTGTGGTGTTGCAATGCGTGAATTTGAAAAGTTTACTAACTAGATTGCTTATGGAACCCGAAGGTTCATCACCAAATTAACCAAGGCCGTACACCAGTTCCTGTCCTGGGCTAACAAAATCCAGTTGCCTTCAACTCCTATATCCCATAGATCCCGCTTGATATTATTCTCCCATCTATGTCTAGGTCTCCACAGCAGTCTCTTCCCCTTAGGCTTCCCGACCAATACCCAGTGCACACCGCTTGCTGTATCCATGCGTGCCACATGCCCTGCCCATCTCATTCTTCTTGATTTAAATCACCCTGACAGTATTGGGGGAGGAGTACAAATTTTTAAGCTCATCATTATGCAGTTTTCTCCATACCCCATCCTCTTCTCTCCTGGGCCCAAATATCCTCCACAACACCATCCTCAAACACCTGCAATCTATGTTCCTCCCTCAGAGTGAGAGATCATGTTTCGAACTCATACAAAACAACAGGCAAAATTATTGTTTTGTATATTTTAATCTTTATTGAAAAGGTTACTAATGTAAGTAAAATATTTATGCTCTTATCATATTATCAAACAAAACATATAAGTTTTAAAAAATTATCTTATTCTGTCCCATCAGATATTGGTACTATAAGGATCATCAGGTGACAAGTCACTAGCATCTTATCATCCTGCTGCTATTGGAGACCTGGCCACTATTTACTTTTTCTGTGCTAGGCAATCCTGGTGTTTATGTTCATTGAATATATAAAAACAATTGGGATCATTATTTATATTAAATTCTTGCTTCATTATAAGTGAAAATGAGTTGTAAGTTCAGGAGTTCACCTCCCAGGTTATGTGAGAACCTTCTATGCTCTTTAAATTTGCTTTATTGGATAGAATTTTGTCCATAAGAATGTAAAGAGAATCTATTTCCTGAATGGATTGCCTTTGGGAAATATCTAGTTCAGATAATGCAGTCAGTGTAGAATAATTTTTTGTACATTGGTTATTCTTTGTAGTTTAATTTTTCTAGTGCGCTGATCTCCTGTGCAGATAACATTTATTTTTGAAGGAGTTGAATGGTACAAAGATTTCATTGATGTAAGAAGACCAATTTGTTTGTTTTGAAGATTGCTATAAGGTTATTTTTTT
Organism: Zootermopsis nevadensis; assembly: GCF_000696155.1. Next base: position 1,101,437 of record NW_019059805.1, read on the forward strand.
GTATCTTATAGTTGTGTTCTTGTATTTCCATCCTCAGATATATCATGTACTTAATGGTAATGCATGTATCTAGAATAAAAGTATGCCATACACAGACGCTTGTAAAGATTTCTCTTGTGCATGAAGTGTCCAGTTATGTGACCAAGTGTAAAACAAATCAAGAACAAGCAAATGCATCCTTGGGGTTGACATTAAAAAGGTGTGTTCTGTTTACACAAGACACTCATTTGCTGCTTAGATGTATGCATTGTATTAAAAATGAAGCAGGCATCAGGTAAATGATAGGAGTTTGGACAGTGTTTGAGAAAATTGTTATATCTCTTTACGATACAAATGTTATCATGCTGCATGAAATTCTGGTAAGTGTGTCTGCAGGTAGGTGGCACTGCCAAAACCTGATTATTCCATATGAGATTATTTTGTGTGTATTCATGTTAATTGTGAATACCATAGTAGAAATGCTGAGAAAACTGCATCTATCGGTGATAGTACCGAGAACGAAGTCTTCATTCTGTTAGAATTATGGCATGTAGCAAATATGAATGGAACTCAGAACAGGTAGGGGCTACTCAGATGTGTGGCTGATATGAAGATTTTATAAAAATAGGATTCTCTTTTCTTTGTGGTTGTTTAAACCAGTGGTTTTCAACCATTTGCTGCTTGTGTCACACTAGGGATGTTAAGTTGTTTTGCAGCACACGAAAATTAGAATAGGGAACTAAAATTTCAGTACACTAATTTTTAAGTAATTTTTCACTGTCGCTGAAATTTCAAATAAGAATCATAACGTAAAATTATCATTTGTCACAACATTATCTCATGCAAGGCCATTCTGTATTGAGATAGGTGCTATCTTTGTTTTTGGCCATTATATAAAAGGACAGGAAAGGAACACATTAAAGGACTGGTGGTTGATTTCCTATCCAGTGGCTCTTTGTGCCATTCTTGGTAAAATGTACTGAATTAGTTTCCCTTTAATAATAATATAAACAGTGCATTGCAGTGGATATCACTCCTTCATAGGTTCCATTCTCAAACTTGAGACTGAATATTCTCACTAATATTTTCCGTGGCTTTCCTCAGCTAGGTAAATACCCAGAAACAGGCCACTAATATATACCCCACATTCTTTACAAATTCCTTTCAACCTAAGCATTCAACATAATATTATTACAACAGTGGACACATTTATTGGATTCGTTGATAATAAGATGTATTCAATATTTTATTGTATATGATTTACTAATTTTGTGAAGATTGTATTGACCATAATTAGTTTCTGCTTGGTTCTTGTCAATTTATATTTCATTAAAATTCAACATGATTAAGAAAGCTGAGGTCATTCTTTAAGTTTAGTTCAGAACTGTTACATTATTATTGTACTTATATAAATGTAAAAAGATACAGGGCATTTACAAAAGGCATGTAATATAAACATCAAAATTATATTACTGAGTAATTATCAAAGATATAGATTTAAATTGTAACATCACATTATCAAGTTGCATTATTAAAGTATGGGAACTCCTAATATTGCAGACATGTTTAGGTTAATAATTAACTGGCAGTGAGATGGCAGTGTATTTTATTTTTTTGCCTTATAAAGGCTAAACATAAAAAGTACTAGAACATGATGTTTCTTATCAATAAATCCATTCCAAGATGCATCAGAAAATTGTTTTGAAAGCTTCAGTTTCATGAAATACATTACACACCTGTGTTCCAATATAAAATTGTACAAGTAAGAGCATAACCCTATATTTATGTGTTGCTTACGTGTACCACATTAAATACAGTAATGTTGAAGTAGTTCGTGGCAGTGAATCAGTAGAAAAGCTGGTGGAATGAACATAGAAACTGCAGAGGTTTTGTTCCTTTAAAACAAAGCAATTTTAGTACAGTGTTGAAATGCACATGTTGCATTATTGCCTGTGTTTATCATGTGAAACTGTAATACTCATTGATGTTTCTTTTATGTAAAATGGTGATTGTTTGTTGAAAACATTCTTATATTATATTCATTTTACTCTTTAAAAATGCTAATTTTGCTACCTCAAATATCTATGCTTGGTCAGTCAGGTTAAAGTGGATGTTTGAAAGACAAGTTTCTATTTGTGCAAAGTCTTACTTCATATGTTGACAAAATATTTCTTCATAATTCTTTAGAACTAACAAATCTTAAAAGCGTTTATTATACAACTGAAGCAATTAGTACCTGAAAAGAATGTTTTTGTTTCTGAAATGGCAAACTTTAATAAGCTATTATGTCATTCTGCTATTCATGAAAAATGTCATTCTGGTGCTCAATAATTTTAAATTCATGCAACTAAAAGTAATTTTAACTTTCAATTTTTATCTGACAGAGAGCAAAACAAACACATTAAATGTGCAGAATGGTTTTTCTGTTTCACAGATAAGAGATTTCAGGTTGCCCATGATGGTGTTGAATTATGCTGCAGGCCTGAGTACAATATGCTGTTTTAAAATGAAAAGAATATGCATATTTTTGAGGATACTAAGACTGTTTGTTAATAAATAATATATTTACTACAAGACATAAAAATTCAGACTAAAAAATGGCCTTTTTCACTTCCTCTTTAAAGTTATCTGTCTGTTGACACTCATAACACACTTAGAAGACAAGTAATTTTTGAAAGTATCTTTTAACCATTGCGATGACTGAAACGGGAATCACGATTTTGGAGTCCAGGTTGCGTACGAAGTGGTTGTATGTTTTCCCCTGTATCAGGAATATTGAGACGACTTTCTCGCCTGTGTCTGATGCAAACTGTGCAGCGACTTACACGTGTTTCAAGACTTCCAGCTTTAAGTGTTTGTTGTCTTGGTCTTCGGAACATTTCCCGATCTTCTATGGTAGCTAGCCAATAGGAATAAGCTGTTGTAAAGTAGTTACAGCGACCTATGCCATGGCACTCTATGAAAGGTGTAGATCGGAAGTTCTCGAGGCATGAACCAGGTGAAACAAGAGACTGACCACTGCCCTCAGCTCCAGCATCTGTGTGCTGTAATTGAGGAATTAAAAGTACTGTAGTATGTTCTGATAACAATAGTTCCATAATCATAGACTTAAATAAAACAATTTTATTCTTAATAAAAATGTTAAAGTTCCTCATTATTTGGAATCTTTAATTGTTTACTACTGTTTTCTTGGTTCCAAATATAATAGTTTCATGAGAACAGTGTTTTCAGTCAGTTGTAACTTATGTTATTCCTTGAAAGTAAGGAACCGTATTTACACACATCCAAAACTGGCAATATTATTGTTTCTGTTTCCAGATCTTCACCATTTGATGAAGTGGCTGGGGTGGTGGCAGTGTACAAACTGAATAAGTAGTTTCAGAATTTATTTAAAAGTAATATATAGATATATATATAAAATTACTTTATAGCATTCCAAAATATTGTGTCACATTAAAATTAATAGAATAATTATGCTTCCTTACCATCAGGAAACTGAAGCCCCTCCAGAGTGGATCCCAGCCATCAGGACAGTCAGGCAGTTGTATTGACTGACTATGCACTGTAATCACTCGAGTTGGTGCTTCACACACAGTGCACCTGTTCAGAAAGTAGCCACTTTTATTCAGGATTCCTTCACCTCAGAGAATTTATGGCTGGTTTTGCGGAAGTCTGGGAAATATCTGGATTTTTAGGCTGTAAGTGTTCTGTCATTACTTTCTTTTCCTGTGTTTACTAGTTTAGTTTCCGAACTCTGTGAGGAAGACTTAGTTCATAGTATCATGTCCATGCATAAGTTTGTGTTTTTTTTTTAACAATAACCTTACTGAAAGCAATTCACACTCATAAAATGTATACTGCATCATATTTTACCTTGATATGTATTGCCTCAGGTCGTTTGCTCCAATTGGCGTCATCATTGCAGGCATAGGATAATCTGTGCTCAACCAGTAACTATAGTCATTTCTGCTTGAGTAGTCACAAACATTGTTGATATTGCAGAACATGAAAGGCATTGTGGAGAACCTCTGTAAACAGCTTCCAGGTGCCCCTATGAAATGACCACATCAAAGACGTCATATAAGTAACACAAAAAATGCTGTTTTTTTTTAATTTGTGCCAAAGTCTATTTTGATTGGTTTTGCTAATCTTTTCTCCCAAACTAAATAAGGCAGAAGAATAGTTGAAAAGGAATGGTATAAGGAAGTATCGTACATATGCCATCATGTTTTAAGTGTTAAAGAAATGTGGAAAGATTTGAGTTCATGAGTTTCCAAAGCTGAATATTTGTTTTTATAAGTGTTCCAAAACTTTTAATATCTGACAGTAGAGAGAATTTTTTTTCTGTACACTTTTAATTTTAATTATAAAAGTGAAAAATGGAAGAGAACAATATTATTAGTTTCTTTAATATAAGAGCATTTTTTGAGTTCATAATGTTGGTCACAGGGCACAAAATATATCTCCTTAACTTCTAACCCATATGAGACAACAGAGAGAATAATAGTGCTTAAATAAGTGGATGATAGATTGCAACTTGAAATTCTGAATTAGCAAAAATGGCAGCATGCAGCAGATGACTTTAAATGAAACAGATGTAAATGTTTGTCATCCTAGAAAAAGTAATGGGCCAAACTTTATAACTATAGAATTACATCAGTGAAAATGTTTGGCTGTTTAAATTCCAAAGTCAGAAAATAAAATTTTAAGTGTAGGTTGACATATTCTAGTCCTATAATGAATTTAATATTGAAATACAAAACAGAGAGGTGGTATATACCCAGATCTTGGCCATGTGCCTTGGCATTGCCCAGAAAATGTAGGAGAGAGAAACCATTCCACAGCCTGATTGTTCCTCTAGGACAGGCTGGTGTCTGTGTAGTCTGCGAATGTCTTGTAAAGAAAAAGCCTCGGCTCTTGGGAGGAGGTCCTGGTGGTGCTGGGTCACCTCTAGAACCAGCAAAACCTATAAAGAAGGAATTTATATCAACTAAAATCACTGCCTTTTTACTTTCCGTTTGAATATTAAAGATTGCTGCATAAAGTGGCTGAAGTTGTAAACCTTCATCTCATTATTATTATTGTTGTCGTCGTCCTCTTCCTTCTCATTCTTCTAGTGACAGGAAAACGAGTACTATTCCATCTAGATTGAGTGAGAAACCTTTAGACAATAGATTAGCATTGAAACAATAAGCCTTCTTAATCTCATTCAGCTAGTTTCTGGTTTGAATCTCAACCAAATTTTCCTCAGTTTCTCTAGGCAAATACTGGAATAGTACCTTAAAATAGACTGTTCCTGCTTCTGTCCCAGTCATTTTAATTTCATGAAACTCAGTCATCTTTAATACTAAATAACCATTGCAGTTGATTCTTCTATTTCTTCTTACATCATTTCTGTTTTATATAGGTTGATGGATGAAAAGTTTGATTTCTAGCTATACCTTTGCTCTCTTCTTGATACGTTCAAGTACCTAGCTGAACCACCATGAGTTTCTTTCCTTTAAATCTGACCAGCAGTCTGTATACAGCACATTTAAATTTAGTAGGATCTATGTCATGAACAAGTACCAAGAAATTTGGGGAAATATTGAAGCATAAAAACTGAGAACTGCAAGAAAAGATAAATTATATAAAATTTTTATTGTACAAGTATCAAGGGAAGAGACCACTTGGCAGACTTGCACATAGATGGAAAAATTATATTAAAATGAATCAAAGAAAAATAGATTGTAAAGATTTGAACTGGATTTAAATGGCAGCAGAAATTTTTTAAAGTTGAAATTTATGATCATGGTGATGATGAACCATCGGGTTCCATAACCAGAAATCCCTTTATGCACTGAGTAAATATTGATTGCTCAAGGGAGGTGCTGTACCATGGAGTTAGTTACTGTAGAAATAAGAACAAAAATTTAAAAGTGCCGTAAGACAAAACAGAGATTCATTAAAAGTAGCAAGCACAGATACATAATAAAGTTCACCTGGGAGTCCTTTGTTCCCTGTAGCCCCAGGCCTGCCTGAAAACCCTGGTTGACCCTTTGGACCTGGAAACCCAGGTAGACCAGGACGTCCTGATATCCCATCATCTCCCTTAAAACCTGTAAGTCCATCGCGTCCGGGTTTTCCCATTGGCCCCTGGCCACCATTAAATCCTGGAACAAAATATTAGTTTTAAAAGTCTTGTCAATATAATAAAAACAGACAAGAAAGCTAGTGCAGTGATGCCAACACAACAAGCAACACAATAATTATGTGACAAACTCACTGAGGTAAATAAATAATTCCAGTGAAATTCCCATGAAATAAATGCAAAGTTTATTAACATTTAAAATTTATTAGATGCTTTCCATTCCTAATTCAGTCATCTTTCTTTATATATACATTATGAAACAAGTAAAGCTAAAAATACATTAATACTGGTATGCCACAAAATAGAAAGCGATGACAGCAGAATGTATTGAAACCAACATTTTTTTTCCTTCCATCTTTTGGCATGCATATAGTTATATGCAATAGAAAATGTGTTTCTTTGTAGGTCTATATACATGATTGAATCATGACAGACCCGGCACAGCTGCTTCTGTTGGTTCATTGGATTAGAATTCATATGCCGAAACACAGAACATTTGGAAGAACTGGAAAATGATGTTTTTATGATGATAATACATGGTTTGTTTTACTGACAGGCTTAATCTGCATTGGTAATCAAAGATGAAAGAAATTTCTGGTTTAAAAAAGTGCTGAGCACACAAGTGAACCTCCAAAAAGTCTCGAAAGTCTGAATGCATAAACTAAATCATGTTGTTTGTACCCATTTTGAAGAAATGGTCACTGTATAAACACATGGGAGTGTAAAAAACAACTAACCTGGAACACCAGGTGGACCTGCATCACCAGGAATACCACGCACAGTTTTACTGGGAGGAAACGAGTGGCCATGATCACCTTTCTCTCCCTGCAAGACATACGTTTCAATAAAACATTGTTACAAGAGATGAAGACCTAACACGAAAAGAGTTTGGAAATAAAAGTTTAACAACCACAGAATTTACTTACCAGACAAGCGGAAGAGGATAAAACTGACACTAAAATGCAATATCTTTGTAGGATTAAAATCTATGCCCTTAGTGTGTCAGGCCTATCAGTACACTGTTACTATGCTGCAATAATTTCAAACAATTATTTCATTCATTCAGACACCATTTTGGAGACCTAAGCATGGATAGATGGTATTAAAATGGAATTTTAAAGAATTAGGGTATGGAGATGTAGACTGAATTCATCTGGCTCAGGATAGAAGCTGGTGGCAGGCTCTTGTGAACATGGAAATGGATGAGATTTCAGGTTCTTATGGTGGTGGATATGAAGTTGGTTGTCTTCTGGGTTGTTGCGTTGTGCAGTCTGGTGGACGTTTCCGACGTTTCAGGGGTGTTTGCTGCCTCAATCTTCAGGGTAGTGACAGCCATCTTCATGGAAATTAACTTTTAGGTTGTAGGATTTGAGGTTTACACAGCGCAGAGTCTGAAGATGGCTGTCTTCTGGGTTGTTGCGCCATGTAGTCTGGTGGAAGTTTATCTCTACCAGACTGCACAGCTCAATAACCCAGATGACAGCCATCTTCAACTTTTAAATTCCATAAAACTGGATAATTTCTTGATTAGCTGAACAACTCATAGCTTCTAAAGGTCTATGCACCATACAGTTAGTTTATTTATATATTCATTATTCACTTACCCTGTGACCAGATAGACCTGGCAGTCCTGTTGCACCATTAATACCTGGCAGTCCTCTCTCTCCTTTCCTGCCTGCATATCCTGGAAGCCCTTTCACTCCTGAATCTCCTTGAATTCCCTTTGGTCCTGGAATTCCCTCTAACCCAGGAGGCCCAGGATTTCCAGCCACACCCTTAAAGCTGAATAATATAAATACTCAAAAATGTTGTAATCGTTTTTGCAATTCACCTCAGGTCCAAGTAGTATATAGGAATTTGTTTATCCCACAGGTCTCATTAAATCAATCACAGGAAACCATCAATTTAATGGATTAATAGGAAGGAAGGGGTGTCCAGTAATGTTGATTATCCATTAAACTGCACAGCTGTCTTTACAATGTCAGTAATACACCCACAGACCATAATTTTCATTAGGAACACCATTAAACAGATCAGCAATATGAACTGAACACCTACAATGACACAAGATTCTGTAAAACACTAAAGTGTAAAGAGATAATTGGCAAAAATAAAATCCAAATTATCTTCACATACCTCTTATGGTTGACAGAAGAGTTTATGTTTATGAATCACAAAATAAAAGGGTGGTACATACAACATGGGCAGTGGGGTAAAGAAATGCATATAAAGTTTTGGTAGGAATACCTCAAGGAGGAGATGTGAATGTGGATGGGAAAAATGCTAAATGGATCATGGAGAAATAAAATGTGGAGATAAGAACTGGATTGTGTACGGTCCAGTGACAGGCTGTTGTGAGTGCCATGTTGAATATTTGAATCTCATATAAACATCCAAATAACAGACAACTGTTTTAAGAAAACCCTGAATCATACTGTGCTGTTTACTGTACCTTAATGCTGGCAGTCCTGGTGAGCCACGAATTCCTTGGGGACCTAGAATGCCATTCTCTCCATCAAGTCCTGGTATCCCTGGATTTCCTTGCCTTCCTGGCAACCCAGGCGATCCTTTGGAATAATGAATACATTACAATATCAATATCCAAAATAATATTACTTATTATTACATGTTTTAGAATGTCCCATTGGGTAATTATTTTTCCAAAAAAGCAGTTATGCAACAAAGATCAGGTGACATTGGTCGGTCTGCGAACTCTGTGAGCCTAAAATATATGTACTATTGATTGAAGTTTGTTATATGTTATTAACTGCCATCCTTTACAGGACAGTGGTTATTTTAATATATTCACTGTCAAAAATGGCAGCTGTTACTCAAGCAAACACAATCTCTCAAAAGTTTTAGTTCAGTCATCAAAATCCTTTTCTTCTTTTCTGCCAGATATCTAAATATCACAAAATTTTCATTTTGTGGAAATATGTACTAGTTTTTACATTCAGTAGGAGGCTGTTTCTTTTCTTAATTTGAAACTCTGGATTATATTTTTTGAATGGCTGTTTGGTCCATGGGACTAGATTAGCATTCAAATGCCTGGCATTGAATGGGAATAAGTATCATAAAATTGTAACTGTGACTAGGACAATACTTCTTCAGCTTTAGTTTGTGCCATAAATCTAAATGCTTTAGATAAGAAAATAATATATCAAGTTCCTGAGAAGACATAGAAGATATATTCATTAGACTCAAGGAATTTTACCATTGTACACATATACAGATCTTCCACAATCATGATTCCATCCATTAAATAAAATGGTTTACCTGGAAGACCTGGTATTCCTTTAGGACCATGGATTACACCACCGGGTCGTCCTGGTATTCCATTTGGCCCATCAGGCCCGTACACACCAGGAGCCCCCTTCTGACCTGGTCTCCCTGGTCTTCCTGGGTGTCCATTAAAACCAGCTCTTCCCTTTTCACCAGGTTCAGCATCTGAACCTGGTAATCCTGAGGAATTTGAGAGGTAATTTCAAATAAGATCTATAAATGAATGAAGACTATTGCTTTCTTATTTTTAATTCTGTGTGAATGAAAGTAACCCAAAAAGAATGTTAACTCACATACTGTTTGCAGCTATAATGCTCATATACTTTTGCTAGTTTTAATACATCTTAAACTTCCTGGTGTCTTTAGTTATTCAGAAAAGTGAATGTGTTTGGTATTTCAGTTAAAATGTAAAATAATACTGACTGTGCATCAAAGAAGACTACTTAGTCACCATAAAAGCTTCATATCTTAAATATGGAAATCTGTTTATTCATAATTCAAATAAAGACAGTCCTGCCACCATTGTGAATATAATACTATCAAATGTAGCACAGAACTACAGCTACATTTTGCAGACTTCATAGCTGAGACACTAAATGAAATGCTTTACCTGGTAGACCAGCAGGACCGGGTTCTCCTGGGTAACCTGGGCTTCCACCAATTCCTGTAAATCCTTGGAGCCCTGGAGTACCAATTTCACCAAGTGGCCCCTAGCAAATACGTTTTGTAATTTTTATCCAGAAATGAGAAACTGTGTACATGTCTGTTAAAAATATTAATGGGAAATTGAATAGAATCCTCAAATGAAATAATATACAAAACATTTTTAGATGCTTTAAGCAAATTGACTGGCATATTTTCAGATTGTCTACCAAAAATTAGGTTAACCTTTTGAAGCTAACGCTCATCTAAGTACTGTTTAAAATTTCAGTTCCTGCTGCAAAGAAAACACAACACTTCTCCATTACAAAAAATAAATTTGTTAATACTGGTTAGGGAAATAATTGCTGTTTATTCTGAGAATAATATGAAACACATAAATGCACTTTGTGGGTAAAATGCAGAGTTATAGACTGTTAAGTAGATGGTATAATTAATTACTACTGGGCTTTGAAGAATTAAGTTTCTTTAAGTTTATGTTTGATTTAATATGTTGACAGTGTTGGTAGTTTAGACTTTAATGAACAATTACATTTGCAGTTTTAAATTTAGAGGACTCCAAGGTAGTACAGTTAACTTCACTTCAAACTCATTTATCAACCAACTTGTAGTTTTAAATTCTGAGGAATCTTTATATCTATTGATTTTTTACATACATATGAAAGAAGTGTATGTTTATTAAGTTACTCCTTGGCTGCTTGACTGTTCTTAACATACCACTTTCCCAGGCAGTCCAGGTACACCAGGTTCACCCCGTATGCCTTGGTAGCCCTTTAGTCCATGCAGGCCTGGTACTCCAGATTCACCCTTGGAGCCAGGTGCATACTGGGTATACCCAGGTTCTCCAATCAGGCCCTTGGGCCCTTCTGAACCTTGCACACCTCGGCCTCCTGTTGGTCCAGGATCCCCTGGCAGTCCTGCATGACATTACAACTGTATCATGATCTCAAGAATGGTGAAATTCTTTTATATGCTTCTGCTGGAAACTGAAAATTCAAAACACTCTCAATTAGGAATTAATGTTTCCTGTCATGGGGACTTTATGATCTAGATTTGAGGCACTTCCTTTCAAATGGCCTTGGGTTTGAGACAACCGAAATCTGCTGAGGACTTCTTCACTTTCCTTCTCTATCCCTCCCTTTATATAACAGGAACTCAATAAATAAAAGAAAATCTGAGCCAACCTTAAGCTGTAGGATCCCTCTATTAGCAATTGTCTTCATCATCTGTCAGTGTTGGTGAACAGAATCCTGCCTTTTCGACACTCCTATCTCAGAAGTGGATATTTCCTTTCTTTTCATGCAGGTAAAGCTCAGATAGGTCAAAGAACAGTAACTGAAGGCATAAAATTAAATAAGTATAAAGTGCTGTTTCCATCATTCAGTAACATTAATTACGATGTTACTAAATATGTTTAGTTCTCAGAAGTGGCATGTTGCTATAGGCCTGTCTACTTTCTTCTCCTGCTTTACACACTGTATTTACAAATTATGTAGGAATCCTGTATTCCTTTGCTAATTCAACTGAGTGCAAGGAAATATAGTTACCTGGTCTGCCAAATATTCCAGGTTCTCCTTCACTGCCTCTCCCTCCTTTGGGTCCAGGTAGACCAGACAGACCTGGGTTTCCAGAAAGACCCTTAATTCCTGGAATTCCATTTTGACCCTTAAATCCACTGTATCCTGGTAAGCCTCTGTCACCAACTGCTCCTTTTGGTCCTTCTAAACCTATATCACCAGCTTGACCCTGAAATCATAATCGTTATAAATACAACTGTTTACATTACTGACCGAGAGGTACTTTAATATTTCCTATCAACTGATATGGATATTTAGTAAAAGTAGCTGCACATACACTCAAATTCCGTTATATACCTGACATTTGTTAAATACAAATAAAAAACCAAACTGATACAAATCAATTTTTATTTATTTCAATTTCAGCATTATTTACTGCAGTCATTCATTCACCATATAAATCAAAAAATTTTGATGTTGCAACTCCACAAGCCAAAATACCAAAGTTTTTCTACAAGAAATGTAATTACTTGTATTAAATATGCAAAGATTTAAAGGTCATTTTATTTTTAATGTAGAGTTTTTAAGTTTAATGTAGTAAAATATTATTCTACATGGCAGCTCAAGATTGCATCATCTGATCTGTTACTACCACAAAAAATAAATTTAAATAGCATGGCAGAGGAGTAAGTATCATGATTAGAACTCACGTCCAGTCCTGGAAGACCACGATTTCCGTTGAATCCATATTCACCCTTTTGTCCAGCTTCTCCCTGAATGCCATTAATAATCCTACCAGGTTCTCCAGGCTCTCCTTGGAGACCGTCCAAACCAGGCAAACCATCAATTCCTGGTTCCCCTCTTAAACCTGAAATATTGCACAGCTATGCAGAAGAAT
>NW_019059805.1:1113931-1184517 GCF_000696155.1 Zootermopsis nevadensis
GTTACATAGTCAATAAATGTTAAGATACATTTTGCCCAAGTCTTTCAAGTATGCTTATGAGCCAGAATAGCTCAGTCATTATAGTGACAAGCTACAGGCTGGACGACTGGGGTTCGATCCCTGACGGGGACAGAGGATTTTTCCTCTAGCCTCTGCATCCAGACCGGCTCTGGGGCCCACCCAGTCTCCTATCCAATGGGTACTGGGGTCCTTTCCTGGGGGTAAAGTATGGCTGGGGCATGATGCTGACCACTCACCCCCATCTAGTACCGAGGTTATTTTTAAAAATTTAGTGCATGGCAATATTTTTTCTCACCTGGTTCACCTGATTCTCCTTTGGGACCACTGAATGATGATTCTCCTGGGAGTCCCTCCATTCCTGGAGGACCTGGATCACCATGTGGACCCTGAAGGAATGCAATACATCTAAATCATGACACTATAAGAATATAAATCTGTTGAGTCTGTAGCACAAAGTTTTTAAATTTTGATTCATATGCATATACAGTGAAACAAGGTGAAGGAAAAAAGTAGAAGAAACAACTTAATTTGTTGTTTATGTGATATCAGAAATAGTGATTCCCTGCAATAAGTTACACAATTATCTTCAAAGTCCAGCTAGCAGCCTTATAGTATGGGGGTTTAAATCCTCATTCCTGTATGATAATGGTTAAATTATTATTTTATCTGTATGTACCTGAAGTCCAGTCTGTCCTCTGAAGCCTGGATTTCCTTGTGGTCCAAAATCACCTCTCCCACCCTTGATGCCAGGAGGTCCAGGCAATCCAGATCTTCCTGGAGGACCAAGAGGGCCTGGAACAATAATTAAAGTGTTTGTAGCAGTCTCTTGCAAACTAAATCACTCTGTGGTGCGGAGACCTTCTTGAGAAGTTAATAGATGCTCTAGTAGTCAAGAAATTCCCTCCACTTTATGGGAGCAGAAGGTTCATTAACTCTGTTGGGTCTAAAATATGGCAAGAAACCTCATAAATCAAATGGTTAATTACACAGTATGCATGAATTATATACATTTAACTTACCTGGGATACCAATTGACCCTTGATCACCAGGGAGACCAGGCAATCCAGGAATCCCCATGCGTCCACCTATTCCATCGAATCCGTGTGGTCCTTGTTCTCCATCAATTCCCCTACGGCCCAATTGTCCAATCTCTCCCTTCAAGCCCTTCAGTCCAGGTAGACCATTAGGCCCATCCTCTCCTAGAAGCAAATACATCACATCCAATTAGCAATCAATAAATCTTCACAGCAGAAAGGATATATCTTAGAAGTATGTAACATGAACAGATGTTTATTTTAAACTGTAACTAAATTACCAGCCAAACAACAGGGTTTTTGATTTATTTAGTGATTGTCATGTGATATGATTATTATGAACAATGGAGGTTATGGAGGGAAGCGGTCATAGCCTGTTTTAAGATTCTATTACATTTGCATGGAGGGGATTAAAAATGTTGTAGCCATTTCTTTTTGATAACACTTTCATTATCATATTCATGTCTGTTATTCCTAATTCTTCTCTAACATCTTCATTAGATTTGTGATCAGTCTTTCTGGTTCTTGAAGCTGCTCTGAGGAAATGCTTTTGTCTCAGTTCTTCTCATCTGTTCTTTCATTAACACGAAGCATTCAGACCTGTATAGAAGCATAGGTATGGCATAAAAATAATCCACTGAATTATGTATGTGTTATTTCTCATTCAGTGCCAAATAGGATGTCCAAGGAAAAAATTGGGGATTTTGGTTGTAAATATGTTTACTACATTAACACATAATGTTGCATACAATAAAAACTACTTGCCAACTTGCAGCAATGGATTAAAGCTTCTGTCACTGCTGTACCTCTGAATAAGCTGGCTGAGGTGAGGACTAAAGTGGAATATCATTATGACATATGCAGGGCAGTCAACAGTGCTCACTTTGGATTCCCCTGAATGACACTTAAACAAGATGAGTTTCCCAAGTAGTTTTCATCACATGCAACATTTTATATTAATGCAGTAAATAAATATTCATAATTAAAACCCTGGAGTTCTGTCATCCTACATAACTTTATAAGTTGAACAACAGTACCGTAACATTACTGAATAAATAAAGGAACATGGCCCATATTATGCTGAAGCAGTTAAGAAAATTTAACTTCATATATATGTAATAGCTGGCCGCAGTGGCCACGCGGTCTGAGGCATGGACCTCGTGTGCCTGGCCGCTGGGACCGTGGGTTCGAGTCCCACTCAAGGCATGGATGTTTGTCCACGTCTTTCAGTGTTTATATAAGTAGAGGCCTTGCGTCAGGCTGATTACTCATCCAAGGAGTCCTACCATTGTCCAAATAGATCAAGAAAATGAATAAATGAAAACCTCAACACCTACGGGTAAAAGAGGATAAAGAGAGAGAAAGAAAGATACGTAATATCAGTGGGTTTACCTCTAGGGCCTGGTCCTCCAAATACACCAATCAAACCAGGCAAGCCAGGTAGACCAGGAACACCCGGAGCTCCAGGTAAAATATCACCTGGTGGACCTTTAGGACCCTGAAACACAGTATCAAAATTGGTACTAGAAATCAGATGTATTGAATATTTATCTTCTCAGTAATCTGTATGACCTAAGAATTCATTATTTGATGCTATAACTGATAGAATTAACTGGTGTGTTTCGAGTGATTCGTGTTCACATTAAGATTTATATTTTAAGCAAAAATAAAATAATCAATGAAGTAATGTGTATGGAAGATATGTAGATAGAGAGGATAGAGGGTGCAGGTGAGCAATTGGGGAGTGAATTGTAATTATTAAAAATGTCTTCCCATCATATTCTTTACCACATCTCACCAATGTTAGAGATGTTCAAAGTTTCTTTTGAAACAATATAGCACTACAACCCCCTGAGAAATGTGGTAGTTTATATTTCTTTAGCTTGTTTCTGTGTATTAATTTCATAGTTCATGATTCAGCAAAAATGTATATTTCACCTATTAATTAGGATAGAATCTTAACATGTCCATTACCAGCTCTCAGGTGCACAGTCATTCTTGAGAAGCTGATAGTAATTCAGATACTCAAGAAATTCCCCACCTTTTATGAAACCAAAGATTTAATACCATGTTCACAAGAATACAGCATTGCATGTTCTGCCTACATCTCCCTCCTAGATGTTACTACTTTAACCTTTATCATGTGGGAACAGGGGTTTTAAACCCCATATAATGTGGCTCCTGGCCACGCTTTAGCTCTGTGGTTAACAGTTTGGTGGCATATTAGTGCAACTTACAATCAGCTGGATCATCACATAGATGATAAAGTTTAAATTAATCTATCATTATTATCATAGGCACTTTGCTATTGGTAGACACTATAATAAAGGAACCAAACTGAATTGAATTAAATTAAGTTGTGATAAGACATTAATGGGGACTGCAAAACATTTTCTGAGAACCAGTATCCTACAATGCACTTCTCATTTTAAAACACAGCATAAAAATGAAACAGTTAAAAAATGGGCACAATAGAAAAGATTGCTTATTCCTTGACTTACAGGTAAGCCATTCAATCCTGCAAGTCCTGGTGCTCCCTTAGGTCCTATATTTCCTTGTTCTCCAACAGGCCCATGTCTTCCTGGCAATCCTTGAGGACCCTCACTACCTGGTTCCCCTTTCTGACCTCTGGCTCCCTTATTACCCATTTCACCATTCAAGATACTAAGTCCTATGTCTCCACGACTACCCTTTTGACTTGTTAGCCCCTGAAACAATATAATAGTCATAATAATTATGTTAGAATATAAATGCATAATAAAATGTGTAATAAATAATACTATATGTATGGTACCATAAAATATACAGTATTCAGGTAATTGGCATGAAAATATAATTTTAAAATATTTTTCAATTCATGATTGCAGAAAAAATTTTGTTTTCTCTAAATGGAAAAGTAAAATATCCTTGGTGGGGAACATCAGCCAAATCAATGTTTGTACATCATGCATTTTCTTTTACAATCTATGTAATCAATCTTGGTATTACAATGTCAGCTTCTGTGACACATCTGGATAGAGAAGCAGAATATTTGTGCCAACCTACAGGGGGGCCAGGCAGACCATCCATGCCAGGTACTCCGGGAGGTCCTCTGAGTCCCTGATCTCCTGGCATCCCAGAATACCCTTTAAGTCCTACAGGACCTGTAATGGCTAGGCCAGGTTGTCCTTTAGGACCTGGGAGCCCTGATAAACCTTGGTTTCCTGTAATACCAGAGCTTCCTTTGCTACCATCACGTCCTGTAAAGGAATTTTATGTGTGTTGTATTCTATATTTAATACTAAAATTGTTGACATTCATTTTAAACTATATTATGACTGGAATTATCTTATTATATAAGTAATTAGTTCCATGAGAAGTCAATTGTGCAACTGGTCAAGAAATGTCCACTTTTATGGGACCTAAAGATTCATCAACATTTTCTTATCCTACTATTGAACCTTGTTCTGAATTAATTCAGTCAAGTTCACATCTCCATAACCTATTCAATAACCACACTGTGAAACTTTTAATTTTGTTAATTGTCTCCATCTTCCTGTTACTCCCTCTCATTTAGGACCACATACATTTATTACTCCATATATTTGCTCCTCATTTATGTGTTTTCAGTTAAAGTAGATGTGTATGAACCTTTTTTTTTCATTTACATTGTTTTAGTTCTAACTTTAATGTGGTTTCATGACCAGTAACAAGCAGTTATGATGAGCAGTGGTCTGTTATAGACGGACAGTTACGGAGACAGTGTCTTAAAATGTTAATATCACATTAGATACAATTATATAAACATTTTACGTTAACAGTTGTCTATATTTATCACATGGGGGTCCAGCTCTAGCACTTCATTTACACAGTATTTTTTAGGAAAGTATCTACCACAGAAGTGGATAAATTACTGTATTCTCCTCAGCACTTCTTTTCCTGACACCCTCAATCTAGGTTTTTCCATCAAGATGAGAGACCATTCTTCTCACACATATAAAGTAAAAAGTAAAACTAGTCCTTTTCTGCACTCTTTACACAAAATACAATGCATAATGGGGAGGTGTTGTCTGTCCATGTTTCATCTCTGAAACTACTGGTCAGATTTTAATGACATTTGGTATTGGGGGTCTACACAAAACAATATGTAAATTAGAATTACCCAGCTTCAAGATTTTCATCAGTAATAAGTGAACATCAAGGCCAGTGAGACACATAAAATTACAAGAGACATTTTTAAAAATATGTATAACACAAATTGGAGTATACATTTGCACTCTTGTACCTTTAATCACTAGATGAAGATGGGAAAATAATATATTCCTAACTGAACATTTGCATGCATTCCTAAATTTAATATTATCTCACTTTCATTAAGAATACTCTTTAGACTTGTTACTGTTTCACTCACATAAACTCTTCCACCTTTTCAAGTATCTTATTAACAAGAAGGAGGGACTGATAAAACCATGAACAATTATACTCATAATAGCCAACTTTGGGGTTTGGCCACATTGCGTGCTGAATGTGTTTCAATGTACTGGTAAGCGTTGCAGTTATTTACTGTACCCCGAAAGCAGTAGTTATACTGAGAACGTAATTATTGTAATATCTATAAAGCGTTTAGTATATTTCCTAAAATAGTAGTAACGTAGTAGTAATTTTCAACAAATCTTGCAAATTAAACTGACATTCACAAATGCATGCATGGATCTATCAAGAACCTAATTTGTACTGTCAGGAAACTTTTTTAATTTTAAAGACATAAGAATTGTTAATCTGTAAAACTGACCTTGATCTCCTACAGGTCCTTTGATACCTTTCACTCCCTTGATATCCAAAATGAAGTGACCTGTATCTCCAGGTTCTCCCTGACCTCCTTGGTCACCATGCTCTCCTGCTTCACCTCTGTAATCCATCACAGAAATTGTTACTTTGGCTGTCACAGCTGACCATTTATTTATCCGAACTTTTCAACAACTTACATGAAGTTTAAAAAAATATGTAGATTAAAATATGAAGTAACATCAGCCATTCAATGGCAGAACACATGTTTAGTGTTTGCAAACAAAGATAGAAGTTAATTATTAGAAAGTGAAAGACGTTGCACTTTAGGGAAGAGATTATTGTATTGGCTTTTACACCCATTCTTAAGCTTACAGGTGACCATCCAGTCCTCGGTCTCCTCTAAGGAACTCCTTTGGAATCAGAGCATCTTCACCTTTCTGTCCAGTATAGCCATCTACACCTGGTCTTCCATTTCTGCCAGAAATTCCCTCGGGACCATGTTGACCCTATAGATGCAGAGAAAGAAGTTGTAGAATCCATATCAGTTTATCTCCTTCTGCGTGATCAGATTATCAGCAAGTTAATTTAATGACTAACAGAATAATGTTAATTTTAGCCACATGTAAATACTGATTTGGTAATGGAGTTATTATTGAGCGTCAACATTTTAAGCTTGTTCGTGGACTCGAGATTCACTCATCTTTCCACTGCTTCATCCTCCTAGATGAACGTAATTGACAGAGGGTAGTTTTCATCGCCAGTTGAGATATTACAGATGCCATTTGTAATGCTTTCTTCAGCTCTGTCATTCTCATTTTCTAGTTTACGTCATTACAACCCATTTCCTTAAGATCCATATCCTTAATACTGTCTCTTTCTCATTCCTCCAAGCAGTTAATTTCCAAGAGGTTTCTCTTCTCAGTTTCATGTATGTTTTTTATCTCCTCCATCTTAGCTACATTTCCAGCCGACCATATTCTCAAAGATTTTTCTTCCCTTTTGATAATAAGTAGTTCGCATGTGTAAATTGTGAAATTTCTTTTTACGTAATGTCTTCCATTCTGTACTTATTAAAGTCCTCTGAGCTCCAAATATTTTCCCAATAACTTTGTTTCCAAACAGCTTTCATTAAAATTCTACTTGAATTGTTTCCTCAAAAGCAATTTCCACCCAAATTTTGAAACTTAGTAAAAAGATTATTTTAAAATACTTTTTTTAATGTCAGTATTACAAAGCTTATCGAACAGTTATGAAATGCAATGAACAACTTTTGGTGAATTTGACATTTTTTGGAGCTTTTTCATTGAAACTTTTTAATGTGTAAATTGACAGTTAACCATAAAAAATTTTGCAATGTAAAGCAACTCTGAAACTGATTACCATTCTCTTTCATAATGGTATATTTTGTGTACCTTCTCTCCTTTCCAACCCAGTAGTCCTTCTTGACCGGGAAGTCCTGGAGGTCCTGGGTGACCAGGTGGTCCTTGAATACCAGGGAAACCCCAGTCACCTTTTATTCCTTTTTCTGACAGTGTCGAAGGTAGAATATATATTAATTTACCTGGCTGTCCCTTTGGACCTGGTACACCCACCATTCCTGTGTAGAAAAATATTATTATCTTAATAGAATATTAAAAATATGTCAACACAAATAGGTGACTAAATGAATCAATCAGATTAGGATTACTTTAATCACATTATAGGACTGTCAGTCTTCCTCTATCCCATAAGTTTCTGGGTGGCTGAGGAAAACCATGAACACCTCAATCGGAATAGCTGGTCTCTGGGCCAAGATTTAAACCTGGGACCTCCTGAATATGAAGCAGGAGAGCTAACCACTCAACTACTACGTTCAGTTGTGAAACTGATATATTATTTCCTGCATATTATCTCTGTTTTGATGTTTATTCTTTAATGCTGCTTCTTACCTACAATTCCATTCACGCCATCCAAACCTTGCCTACCAGCTGGACCATGTTTACCCTTCTGCCCTTTGGTTCCGCGTTGACCTTGGAGTCCAGGGAATCCTGGGATGCCTGGAACTCCATTCCTTGCAGCATCACCAGGTTCTCCTTTTGGTCCTGGAACACCTGCAACATAAAAATTTATGTTATAGTGAGAAGACCGAAATCAGAAACTGCCTGAGGTAAAACCTCATATATTTTTGCATGTAGATTTTAATTTATAAGAATTTTGTCCTTCCAGTCAGAAGTATATTTATTTTGTTTTATTTACGCAAAAATTATGTTTTTGAATGGAAACTAACTATTATTAATTTTCATCTGCGAGTGTCGTTTACTACGGATGAACCAGCTGGTCTGTTGTGATGGTATGGTAGATATTCCCCCAGAATGCTCTTAGGGGCGCATATTTGGAGGTAGAATGGAACACTCTGTGTATTTTGATGCTTCATAAAATATGGCAGAGATTCTTGCTTCAGCATCTTTTCTGCTCCCATATCTTATCTAGGTATTTATAGTTTATTTAACAACGCTTTTTTAGTGAGAGTCATAAATGTCACATTTACGTATGTCCAATTATCAACAGTTACAGATCTACAGATATTTAAAATATAAGATTCTTGCGGCACTGAAAATTCAGTGATGTAATTCCTCTCCTCTGTTTACTTTGTGTTCATTCACCATGTTTTTCACGGAAGTTCTTATTCAGGTAGACTGAAATGTGGGGTGCCCCATCACTTCGTTATTTTATATGGTTGTGAAACGAGATTGACTGTTTGAGAATGAAATGTTGAGGAGATTATTTGCATATAAGAAAGATGAAGTAACATCAGGCTGGAGTAAATTCCATAATGACCAGCTTCATAATCTGTAGTAAAATGAAAGGGAATGAGAAATACAAAATATTGTAGGTCTTAACGACATATTAATAGCACTTTGAGAAAAAAAATCATAATTTCAAGTTGGGGAGCGATTCGAACCACAATGAAATTCGCGTAACAACTTTTTATGTTAGCGTCCAGTATCAGGTTTCTTATAAGTCAGTTCAGTTCAGTTATTTCGGAGATGTAACATGCGGACAGACACGTCCCCCAATTTATACGTCCACTTTATGCAAAGAACGCATGGCAATCTGTAAGTGACATCAACATTGCCTGATTCCTTAAAAAAGACAAACAAAATAAACTTGGTCCAATGTTTTCTAAAACACGGCTGGTAGCACTAGAAGAATTCATTATGATAAGTCATCGTGAAAGCTTCATTCAGATCATACAATATTATCCTTTACTTAACTAATTACCAACATGATATTTATCAGGTAAATTAATTTATCCTCAGAAATAATTACTTTAGTTTCAGTCTGGTGCCTGTTCATATAATAAATTGTAGATACATATTTATGCGTTAAAATGGCACCGGTCATTCCACAAAAGTAGGGGAGTTCCTTGAATATCTCAGCCTATTATTAGCTTCTTCAGAATGATTCTGCTCCATGGAGTTTGTTAGAACTCCGGCCTATCTGGAAAAGTTGCCATCTATAAATTGTATAATGTATTTTTAGTACAACGTAAAGAACGCGTGACCCTATGAATGAACCACCACACATGTCCAGTGTTTGGATAATTAGTAACATCCCATTCAACAAGTTATCAGACGCAACCGCCCTGTGAAGATACGAGGATGCAATCAACTTCCGGCGACACAGGATGTCCTCTGAGTCAGGGCTCGCGTGATAAGGAGCAAAAAGGCGACGACTCTTAACCACTTTCATTGATATTTAAATTTATCAACCTCAAAACTTCAAATATTTCATTTCCCAGGTACTTAGTTTTCTGGGATGAGTTTCATAATTTGCAAAGCTCCATGTCGATGTTTACTTGCCGTTGTTTTATTAAAACTATCCAAAAACTTAATCCCTATTCACTTGCTGTGTTTCCTCCTCTCGTATAATTCCTGCAGATTGTTCGTAATTTTCGTCTTGTCATTCCAAGACAATACGAGGATAGTGCCTGAAGATACACACGACACCTTTCATACACATCCAGCCTCAAATGTCATTTCTTAAATACTCCGTAACAAACTCCTTCCTGAGAAGCTGACAGAGGCTCAATTGGTTAAGTTGTGCCCGTATTTTGTGGAACCCGAAAGGTTCGTTACTGTCTTCAGAAGGGCTTGACACTGAACTCTACTCTGAGTCACCTGAATCCAATCCACAACCTGACGCCTTGCTAGTTATAAACTGGCGGGCTAGAATAATGCCCTACTTGAAAAGTTGGACATCAGTTCTTAAAGAAATATCCCATCATTTATGAAACCAATAGTTTCATTACCGTTTTCACAAGAGCCCACCCCTGGACTCTGTTCTTAGCTACCTTAATCCAGTCCGCATATAAAAACCCTGTTTGTTAACCTCTCATGCCTCGTGCACATCTAAATAACACTGTTGAAAACAATGTTACTGCAATTTTTTGTTATCAATGACATACGAATGTCCAGACCGAAAATGAAATTTTGAAATAAACAAACTTTCGATTTCGGTCTGTACGTTTATGTTAAAAAAAATCAGGAATGTTATTTACAAGTGGACGCGGCTTAACAATGTTTTAAACATTTGTTTATATATTTCCTTTGATTTTTACCGACTGTGGACAGGAAGACATTTTTGCGGGTATGTAATGGAGGTGTGGACGGGGCTTTAACACAAACATTCTGCCTAATGTAGCAACGGAGTGCGGCATTCCCGTTTCGTATTGGCTGTAATTCGCGGTCCTTACAGGAGTTTTCGTGATAATTATAGAACGCTGTTCCGTTTTGTGTCGATAGGATCGGAAGCCATCTTGGATTCTCTGATGCTTAGTCTACTACATTGTCGCGATATGCACCAGCCTCGATTTACTTTCACTTCGGTCTGCAATGAAACAAGTTTTCTGCAAATGAGATACAAATATTCCTTCACCTACTGACCTCAGGCCAGTAAAAAAATCTTGAGAGACAAGGGGGTTATTGCACTGCCTAGAAACGCTACTTTCTTTGTTAGATGTCAAGTTAGCCATCATTTTCATTCTTTCTTCTAGATTAGTGATTTGAACCGAAGGCCCGAGGATCGCTGCCTGTCCACTGCTTAATTTATACCAGATCCAAACCCTGCCCCACTTCGGAAAATTAAAATACCGATATGGAAATCAGAATTTAAAAGTACTTCTTTAAATGCTATCTAGGAGTTCAACTTTCAGACTACCTGAATCACCCTTCAGAAGGAAAAGAATGAAGGAAAACTATAGGCCTAAATCTCAACTACAGGTTATCTGAGCCTGGATGTGCCATCATCCAGTTTGGTGGTCGGAGGGAATCAGTACTTAGTATGTTCCTTCGGTTGCAAGTGCAAGAGAAGCTTTCCATGAACCCACCAGGAAGTTCCATACAGGCACAGAGAAGCTCAAACATGACTTCAGTAACCTTCATAAATAACTTTTGTAAAATGAATACACTAGCATCACTTATACAATTTTTGTTCATCCCCCTAAAAATAAAAGCACACAAACATCTTTCATTATGAGTTTTCTCAGCAGTTCCTTACAACTTTGTCATCCCAAGCTGTACATTTACTGATTATTGCATTAAGATTTGTACAGAACATAATTTTCAGATCACATTTCAGAGAAAAACTTACCTGGCAAACACACTCCACAATCATCTCCCCTGGGACCACGTACACCTTTACTTCCGTGCAGCCCCTCAAGACCAGGGAGTCCAGGAGTTCCTGGTGATCCCGGAAGTCCTGACTCACCAGAAGGCCCCCGAATAGGGACACCTATACCTGGAAACCCCTTTGGCCCTGAAAGAATGAGATTCAGAAACAGTTGAATAGAAGTTTTATGCTGAACTGAAGCTTGTAATTTATATTTTCAACCTCAGAAAATTATATTTAACGGTGCTCTCTGCCTACTTCCTAGGTGATTACAACCAATTCTATAATGGAAAAGCCAATTTGTCACTGATTATCAGTGGATTAATAGTGGGTCTGTGGGTAGGAAGATCATTGGAAAACCCCTTACCGTGTAAACCATTTTCACCACGATCTCCTTTTGGCCCATCAAAACCATCACGTCCTGGTATTCCATCTTCACCTGGTGACCCTGTTATTGTGAGCCCAGGAAAACCCTTTTCTCCTAAAGCACCTAACTGACCAGGTACACCTGGACTTCCCTGAGGACCTTGGGGACCTGGCAAACCTGTAATAACAATTTATTTAGTATTAAGAAATTATTTAAAATCATTCGTAATGAACTAAGTAACAGGAAGATGGAGAAAATTACGTAGCTTCATAATTTGTGCCCTTCACTATATATTATTAGAGTGATGACATCAAGGAAAATTAGATGAGTGGAACATGTAATACAATGCAAATGAGAATTAATACAAAATGTGAGTCTCAGGGATGTGAACGTGTCTAAAAGGAAAGTTGCCTGTTATGTTATTGGAATGTTTCTTACCATCATTCCCTCTTTCCCCTTTAATGCTGATTCCTTTTGGTCCTCGGGATCCAGGCAATCCGGCACTCCCCGGTTCGCCCGGAGGACCGATGAACCCTGTGTTCCCAGGTTGACCGGGTATTCCAGGAAGTCCTCGATCTCCAGGAGGACCTGGTAGAAGGAAGGCACTGTGATAAACATCCACTCATTCATTAAAATAATTGTGTTGTCACTGCTAGGATACAAACCTATAGGCCCTTGATGTCCAATAACACCAGGACCTCCTTCTTCATCCAAATTAGGGTTATAAATCCCAGGTTCTCCTTCAACTCCTTGTACTCCGGGTGGTCCGATTGCACCCGGTGTCCCTAGTGGCCCCTAATAACAGGCAATAACATAGTAATGAATATCATGGAGTGTTTCAATTTGCTGTTTGTCTGTATTTATTCATGAGATCTAAAAGAATATATTGCCATGACACCTTGTGCCTAAAATATAATAAGACCCGGTACTTTTCTTACCTTTGGTCCATCTTCCCCTGTCTTTCCGGCATAACCTGGGGCTCCTTTTGCCCCTTTGGGTCCACTTGGTCCTGGAGGCCCGTCCTTGCCCTGTTTTCCTCTCTGTCCATCTGGGCCTTGTCCCCCCTTCACTCCTTTGGCTCCAATAAAACCAGACTGACCCTGACAAGGAAACATGATTAACTAAAACCTCTGCAATAGTAATTTTTCTTGAATCTTATTGTCATAAAGGCGCTTCAGCTGCCACAGTTATTTGCGCCATCATCCGGGAATTGAACCTGCAGTTTTTTTTCTGTTTAACAGGAGATCCACATTCGAGCCCAACGTGAAGAACTTTAAACATTCCGTTGATTCTGTTCGTATTTTAGAATGATTTTTTTTTATAACCCCGGGACCGTGCCATAGCGTAAGCGGTTAGTTTCCGACTTTTTACAGCCGATGTTCGCTACCAGATCAGACCATATGGGATTTTTGGTGGGCAGAGTCGCTCTGGGATGAGATTTTTCAGATTTCTTTGGTTTTTCCCTGTGGTTTTTTTGCTTTGAAGGAACGTACAGCGTGTCTCACTTAACGTGGAACCCGCCACGACAGCATGCCGCAGCTGCAGCGAGCGAACTATCGGGAAATGACGGAAGTCAACGCAGAACATGGCCGTTGCATGCTAGTAGGTTGGTTTCGTGTTATGTGGGACACTGTGTATGATTGTGAAATCCAGAAGGCTGATGGACTGGACATGTGACTGAGATAGGGAAACGAACAATGCATCTCGCATTCCTGTAGGTGCCGGGGACCTCTTGGGAAACGTCCTCTTAAAATACCGAGGATAAAGTTGAGATGAACTTCCAGAGGCAGGTTATGAGTTTGAGAGGTGGATGGAACTGTCTCAGGATCGTATCTATTGGAAGGTTTTGATATTAGTGCATTGTTAGTTTATATATGCGTATTTAGGAACGCTTGCTATTGAACGTTGCCAGTGATGTGTCCTAATGTTGTTCCTCAGACGTTCGTATGCATCTTATTAAAGGCATATCTTACGACTTTCTCCCAGTGATAATCTCTTTGTTGTGACTTACATTATGGTTGAATTGTGGGTTTCTATATTAAGGCTGGTTATAAATCCAATTATCACACTAAACACCGTTCAGTATAAATTATATCCGTAAGAATACGTCATTAATAATCCGTCTAGAAACATCCGACAAACGGCACAAATACAGATGACGTAATGTCCATTAAGCGTATCCTGTTACTGGTTTATATGCATTGGTATGAAAATCTTGATTTACGTATCCGAAAACACAAAGAAAGCGTATTAATTTTGCATTTACAAACACTTTTAAAGCCTGACACAAACTTCTAATCTGTTAAAGTAAACAGGATCTGAGTGTAATACAAGTATTTGATGCTCAATGTGAAGGGCTCAAGTCAAATATAACCCCTCTTTACTTCTTACTAAGCACAAAATAACTTACAATTACCTGCAAAAAAGAAAAAATATTAACACGCTCTTAACGTTTAACAGCGTTTGAATTTGTCTTACTTGTGGTCCTTTTGGTCCGATTTCTCCCTTCAGTCCTCGTGATCCAAAATCTCCTGAGGCCCCTTTTACGCCCTTTGGTCCCTTCCATAAATATATGGGAGGATGCTCCACATCTTCTTCTCCGTCATGAACGAGTTTACCCGGTGGTCCGGGGTCCCCCAAGTCTCCTTGTTCTCCTGGCATTCCGGGTAATCCTTGCTTTATCTCTCCTGAATCTCCGCGGGGACCCTCTAGTCCCGATGCTCCATGGAGACCCTGCGCATGAGTAGACGCAATGCGCCAACGTTTTATCGTTGCTGTTTAAGGCATAACTTCAGAAACACGAGGACTGTCGTTCTGATCGCTTAGATGCGTATCCAAAAGATTTGGTTCTCTGCTGATATTCTCAGATCTAGCTCAGAAAGTAGGCCAGGCTGTTGCAAATTTTATTCCAGTTCCAGACGGAAATACGATGTACGAGTATTTTAGTATCTGAAATGTACTGATTCAAATAAAATTAACACTGCTGCATAGGCTTGGCCTCTCTAAAAATGTTTTCCGACATTTGGTAACACTCCTTGGGCGGCGGTTCGGCCCGTAGCAAGGCAGCACAACACAAAACGACAAGAACACGCATCATGCCTCAAGTTGGATTTGAACCCGAGATCCCTGTGTTGGAGCGGCTAAGACCCGCGCCTTGTACCGCGCTGTCATTGTGATTGGAACTAAAATTCTGGAACTTTAGACAATTAAAATTTACCAATTAAAAGAAAAGTCTTGTCAGGTAACTCACTTGAAATCCAGGTGGACCTGAGTAACCTGGTCGCCCTGGTTCACCCTTGTAGCCAGGAAGTCCCTGGAAAATGTACGAGCAAAAAAAAAAGCAAATTATTTGCTGATTAATATCTCTCTGACAACAGAATCAGAAATGTCTATTCCGGTATCATAAACGCCCACCATTCGACACGATCTGACAAATTCTGATTGTGAAGTCTGCTTTGTCAGGAGCCAGTTAAATTCATATCAAAGCTTTACACCCTGTTTGTTGAAGACCCATTTCAAGGTTAGCAACGCCAACAAGAAACAAATTTATATCCATTTACTGCAACTTGCCTCTATCCCGGGTCTTCCTGGGATTCCCCGGTCTCCTTTCACCCCCTTGGTATTGACACCTCCCTCCCCTGGATCTCCTGGTATACCAGGGGGACCATATCCTCCCGGAAGTCCCCTTCCGCCAGGTATTCCAGGTTGACCGTGTTGTCCCGGCTTACCGTCTGTGCCGTTGCAGCCATCAAGTCCATGCGGTCCTGTGGGACCTTCATCCCCAACCGCTCCCTGTTAAGAAGTGTGTGACGTACGCTGAAATCATCCTCTCTCGAGTTTTAAAATATGGAAAATAATAAACAAGATTGCCTGCCTCATTCTTTCCTGTTAGGAGCGCAAGTAATTGGCGTCTCTGCTACCTCAATGTCGACCTCATCTTCTCGACATGATAACAAAGCCCGCAATTGGACACGATCATAAGCCAGCTACATCAATCTCCGATCTTTAGAATCTCCCTTAAGACCAATCTTTATGTTATCCTCTTATTTTCTCCACGATCTTCCGTGAAGTCGCCTACACTAAAATTCTATACGCATTCCTAACACATCAATCCAAGCTACACGTCCAGCTCACTTGTTTCTCCTCTCTGTAAAGACTGCAGAAAATTTATGATTGGATAAATATCGAAGCGGGATGTAGCGAAAAGAATAAGAAATTTCATCACAAATTCTGCGTGCACTATGATATAGTTTACGTATTATTGACAGTGTAGTGTTCTCTGGATGAAATTAATTACCCGTATCAAAATTCTACTCGAGTTAACTTTGTACACGATGATTTTTCCGATACTGGAGTGATGTGGTGGAACTTTCATCGCCGTAACTTTCGCGTTTATCCTCTTGATATAAAAGTGGGTCAGTAATTGTGTTGTACACATATTTATTCCTTTCGCTTTATTTCTGCAGTTAAACACTGCTCGTTTTACATGGAACCAGTTTGATAACCTCTTGGTTTATTTCCACACACTTCCTCGTATGCTTTGGTGTTGTCAGACGCCTACCCCTACACTGTCAAATGAATTCGATAAAGATGGCTGTCTTCTGGGTTGTTGCGCCGTGCAGTCTGGTAGATGTTTGTCGACGTTTCAGAGGTGCTTGCTGCATCCGTTGTCTGTGTGATGATCGCCCTGATGATGAAACATCGGTAAACTTTATCAGACAACACGGCGCAACAACCCAGAAGACATCCATCTTCAAAAATATAAGTTAAAAAAAGGCACCATCACGCTCTTTTAATTTTTCCACTGGAATAATTCTTTATTTTCACTCAAAAACGAACGGACCGCGGCATTAACCTGCCCTGACTAACAGACAAAGTATTCTGAACGAAACAGAATGCAGCTCCCCATAATTTCAGAGCATATACACCCATGCATGCTATCAGCCTTCCTTTGTCTTGTATTCTGCGTGACTGTTGGTAATTTCTTCATGACAGTGACTACAAAATGTAGCAAGTTTTGTCGTTATTCATCTTCACGAGATAGCCTAGCTGAAGCTTCGTGATGCTCTAACAGAGGGAAAGAATTATCAATGATATGAAGTGATTCTTATGTGGACCAAAATAATGCAAACGTTGAACTTACCAGGTACAAAATCTTTCCATTTCAGTTAAAAAGACATTTTATTTTACGTCACCTTCTGAAAGAAAAAATCTAAGTTTGTCCAGGGCTGTCGTCTAGCCAAGGAGGCGGCTTCCCGGTGCTTTGGCCCTCCTTTTGAAGGGAATAATATTTAACACAGGCAAAGGCCCAAGGGCAGGCTTCGTCTGAGGCCCAGTCCCCCAGATAAACTGTATAAGACTCGAAGTACGTCTTTCTAGAAACTTGGAAAAGCTATGGAATATAAAACTCAGAACTTACAGCTTAATTAATGCGCGTTCTTTCTGTCTAGGGCGGCAGCGCCGGCCTCTTTAAGTATTTGCATTTCATGTTTTCTTTCAATTTTGTAAGGATATCATCAAATAGAAGAAATCTCCGTACAAGAAGTTTCCTGCCCCTCAACCCATGCAACGTTTTCACATATGAGACAAATAGATTTACCGGTATTCCTGGAGCACCCCTGAATCCTGGAACGCCACCATCTCCCTGTAAAGAGAAAAACAGAGTTAAAAATGAATATTAATCAAGAAATTTTCAGTGAACGTAATATCAGGGGCCATATGACATCATCACGCATGCGCAGATTATTATGGGTAATAACGTAATCATCGTCCCACCTCACGAATTTGCACATCCGTCACGATGGTATCACCAACTGTAGGAAATTCTAAAATATTATTGCAGCCTACGTTCCAATGCCATCTTCTTACCAAATTTCATGGAAATCTGTTCACCCGTTCCCGTGTTATTACAAGGAGAATTTTAATTCAAAAAGACACGGACAGATGGCGACTTATCCGATTATGGATTCAGTAAGCATTCTGAAACGTCGGTCATTTTCTACCAGACTACATGGCCATGTTTTTCTCAGTAGTACCACGAAAAGTTTCTAGGGGTCGTCGAGTTTAGCGTCATGTGAAAAAGGTTGGTAACACTGCAGGTTTTGTTAATTGATTTTCAAAAAACCCCACCTCCACCCCCCGCCCGGATAAAGAACATTCCTACGGTAATGACACAAAGCATGTCGAAGCGTGCCCTGCAGTCAGCAGTAATGGAGTCTGAAGCCTGGGAAGGTTCATTCACTCTCCCCGAAGTTAAACAGATGTCTATTCGCTGTTGAATAATACCTCCTTGTTTCTGTCGGGTTTATAAGTCTGGCTGCCATACAAGTCTGCTATTCGCTTGTACCGACTCAAAACGCCAATGAAGTCACAACTTAGTGAGCATGTAATGAACCACTGCCGCAATTAGGTCAAAGTGCTTTCAAGGCAAATCGTCATTAAAACTATCTGAGCGAATTCTGTCTTCCTTCATCAGGAACCAAATTTTCTTAACCGCTTAGGATGTGCAATATGAAACCTGGCCTACCTAAAAGTCAGCCCCACCTCAGCTCTTTAAAGCACACTAGTAGCTTACGTGTGCTTCTCCGACGAGGTCCGACCCAGATATAAGGCATGTGCTCTGTGACCCCACTCCTATGAGCGGTCTTTTCTTGTTGAGTATATCCACATTTTCTGAAGTAGGATGAACTTCGACGCGAGCCGAGGTACTCCATATTTAAGTCGACACGTACGGAGTACCTGAATGATTAGTTCCATGACCGATGGATTGGTCGTGGTGGTCAGCAGAATTTGCCACAGCTGTCATAGGAGCTCACTAACCTAGATTTCCATAAAACATGGCGTATTACGTAAAAGTAAACGGACTACATTATCGGATTTTCGATGTTGCACGACTCATGAATCTTGAATTTCAAATATTCGTAGCATCTAACAGTTAAGAATGGAACTTACATTCATAAGACGTTTATGACTGGAGATCCTGAAGGTTCGCATAAAATCAACAGGCATTATCTTGCCTTTATTTACTCGTCTCAGGGAAATTATGCGCCATTTCACTTGATCTCTTGTACGATCAGATATGCCCTCAAGAGCTTGCTCTCAAACCAGTGTCACGAAGTCTGCGTTCAATGCAAGGAAATGGAATACGGTTCTGGGCTTGACACATGTTATCTGCTGCCTGGAAATGAACAAGGCGACCGTTAGAGACGAGAGAAAAGCAAGATGTCGTCACCCGAATGTGGGAAATGTTTAGTGTATGTTTAAATTCCTGTTTTGGCATGAAATACAATGACATCATTGCAGTAGCTATATGGGGCAGTGAGAGCACGCAGTTCTGATGGCGACGACGCAAAAGGAAATGACTGACATTTTACTTTTTAATTTTGTAAAGTTATCTAAGTGTTACATAGTTGAACAGCTGACTGCTACAACTCATTACTATTCGCATTCCAGCGGCGACTGACGGACGTCACACAAATCAAATATATACTGGGTGTCCCAAAAAGATATATACACATATTCAATGACTAAATTATGAAGCCATTTTAATAAACTAAACCATTACATAAATCAGCATTCCCATTTAATAAATTTATAAAGTGCAATTTGACGTATTCGTGGGTTGGACTCATATATAGACAGTAGCACATCGAATCATAGTCTAATACGAATATCTTATTGCCTTCTACTTACTTACCACTTACTTTAACAATCAATAGATCAGTATTTTGCCCACAGAGCATATTAGTTTCGTATGATCTTCAGAAGACAGCGACTGTTTCCTCAAACATCTTTTAACCATTTGGTATTTGTAACTCAGACTTGCAAATTTCTTTGAGCTACAATACGAATTGAATATTTAAATTTTGTGTAGCAAAGTTTTGGCTTCAAAGGGTAAAGTATAAATCTGTTGGACAAAACCTTAAAAGATTCGCACTATTATAATGTTTTTTTCTCAAAGTGGGAAAAACATAATGGTAGAAGGTAAAATAAAAGAGGGAATGGGATTAAAAAAGAGTTAATAGAAAAATCAAGGCAGAAGTGATAGAAAGAGAGAAAACAGATAAAGAGAGGAATGTAGAACGTCAAATAGAAATGCTTATGTAAAGAAAGGGAACGACAGAAGAAATTAAAGATACAAAAAACAGCAGACAGAAAGAGGAAACGGGGAAAATGGGAGTGGAAAGACAAGACAAAAAAGGAAGAACGTAATACTGAGATGAATAGAAAGATGGAAAGAAAAAAGAGAAGACATGAAACGAGAGAAAGAGTACACGCGTGTATCTCAGTCACTAACAGAGGCGAGTGACCTGAAACCAGACGTTACATCACTGACAAATGAGAAACAGCAAAGTGGGCGCTGCTTGCCATTCAGTCGTAATCTTTTATTGCCTCCATTATGCATTAACAGCTTCTCAACTGCTTCGTTCAGCAACTTAGCTAGAAGGAAGTGGGGCCATTTCTACTCAGAAATATTCTCACATTTGCTGTTGACTTAATTTGTATCCATTTCCATTCCACTTCATCAAAACACGATCAATATACAACAGCAAAAAGCCAAGAAGAGCTGGGAACTCTCTTATAGTCACAGGACTATTGTATTCTAATTTGCTTGTATAGTACAGTGGTATTATTACATGTCTGGATGCATTCTTTGCACGAAGGGTGAATAAGGGTATAATGGGGTCTTCTCTATCAGCATGTTTCGTCCCTTAAACTCCTGTCCAAATCTGAATTAAATTTAGTGTGGTTGGATGGAAACGAATATGTAATCAGGATCCTCATGATTTGTGCTCTTCGCCAATTATTTTGGAGATCAAATCACGGAAGATGGAATAGGTTAGACATTTTGCGCACATGACATATGCATAAAGAATTTCAGTCGGGAAATCTGAATGGAAGATACCAGACAGATGATTGGATGATGTTAAAATGGTTCCAAAAGAACCAAGATGTGAGGGCGTGGACTACTCGTATATTCAATTGACACAGGGCAGGGTTCAGTGGCGGTTTTTATTCTATAAAAGACGGGGAATTTCTTAACCAACCAAGCGATCAACCTATAAACTTCTCAAGAAGGGCCCTGCTCCATGGAGTTTCTTCATTAGTTTATTTATTGGTTAAATTTTGGTTGCAAAGCCTGAATGGAAGACACCATTCACTTGTGAGACTTCGGCAAACGTGGAAGAATAATATTAAAATGTATCTTACGGAAATCGTGTTTGGGGGGGGGGGTCGATTGGATTCATCTGGCTGATAATAGAGACGGGTGGCAAGCTCTCGTGAACACGGTAATGAACCTTCGGGCTCCATAAAACGTGGGGAATTTACTGACTTACAGCGCGTACTATCAGTTATGTTACTGATTTTTTTCTAATTTCTAACAGATGTTCTGTACAGATGGAAACATATGAATCAAAAGAGATGCCATAGGGGTTCCCAGAACCTTTTTGTTGTAATTACATTCTATCAGTTAGGCCAATGGTGAAGCGAAGGCCTTATGTGCTGTTGGCAAGAGAAAAAGCACGTTTTGAAATGTAAGAAAACCAGGATAGCTTAAAAAAGCTCGCGAAGAAAAAACTCTCACCCAACTGGAACTGACTACGTCGGATGCTCTTTCTTTGATTTTATCATCTGGAATAAGACTCACACACTCTGATAATTAGTTTTGAGAAACGCCGCCTGGGACTTGCACTCTTTCTCCAGAGAATATACGCGTTTATCGGCACGGGACTTGACAGTGAGTGAGTGCCTCAGGGTACGGCCAGTAGTGGTAATGAAA
This sequence comes from Zootermopsis nevadensis, assembly GCF_000696155.1. Next base: position 1,135,551 of record NW_019059805.1, read on the forward strand.
CTTAGAACATCTTCCGTTGAAAGCTGGGGATTTCTTAACCAGCTGAGTTACTGTCAGCAGTAACGACTGTGCTCCATAGTACCTGTTGTGTTGTCTGTAGTAAGCCGCACGTGTGAAATCGGTTGACTACACACGCGCGACTTACTCATCGCCCTAATGATGGAGGCTGTAACGACCTCCGAAATGTTGATAACATTCTACCAAACTACACGGCGTCACAACCTAGAAGACAGCCATCTTCGTGCTGTATTGTTTAATTTCTTGATGAATTATCTGCATACTGTGTCGTGTTTTGTATATTCTTTTAGTGAAAGGCAGCCATGATCTCATCAACACTGTCTGGTTTACAGTTATATAAGCTGCGATTAAGCTCATCTAAATTACATTTAAAATTAATTCCCTACCTAAAATAAAATATAATGCTTCACCATTACAAAGATCAACTGGTTGACGCTGTTTAAGGAAATAACTGCTGTTTACTATTAATCATACGAAACCCATAAATTCACTCTGGACAAAATGCAGGGTGACTGAAGTACTTTTTAGCAACGCATAATTTACCACTGCAATTTTGATATTTAAGGTGAGGACGTTGTAGACTGTACTTTTGCACATCCTAACCCGTGAAATGAATTCAGTTTTTTGATGATGGGACACAGAATTAATTATGAAATTTTCATTGACTTACATGATGACTTAAACTGAAAGTACTTTGACTACCGTAGTGGTTCATTCCAGCCTGTACTTGTAAGTTGTGGGTTCACTGGCATATCGGAACTTAACACGCCCGAAGAAGACGTACGTACATGGCAGCTACACAAATACACCCCAAAGAAAGCGGCGTCATTAGCCTCGAATACGGTAGATATTATATTTTAGTTTTGGCTTTTGTGTTTGTTTGTGTTAATCATGTAAGCATTCTCCTATCGACCTATTTTACAGCTGGCAATGGATGTTTTTCCATGTGTATTTAGGTACTTTAATAACTCTTGAATGAAATGGCCGACTTGATTCAAAGAACGTAACTACGGCAAGCGATCTCCTTCCGTTAACTTATCCATTTCATATTACAGTAAATCTTCAAGTGGTGACCTTGAAATCTTATGGGCTTTGAAATCCCCTGTTCTTCACTTACAAATCCATCTTGTGTCCAAGTGTATTTTTTTACAACTTTGTTTTCAAACAGTTGCTATTTATATTTTTCATGCAGAGGAAGGGAACGCATTTTACAACTGCGCGAAAATATTTTTAAAATGACTTTTCATTTATATATTTATCTTCAGTGTTTCGGGAAGTATATGAGACGGTAACATTTATTACACCAAATACTAAGAAACATTTGGTGAATTTGTTATGAGTTAATTTTATAGTGAATCTCGTTTTTTAAATTGCTCAGTCAGTGAAGTGACTAGAACAAAACAACGGGGTTAGGTTCCCATTGGAGGCAGAGAGGGCTCCTCGCCCGGAAATAAAGCGACCGGAACATTCAAATCGACTTTCCTCCTTTATTAGCAAGGTTAAGAGTGAGCGGACCCTTACCTCCACTCCCCCTATACGTTTTCATGGCGTAGTACATGTTACTGGGACAGCTTCATTTTACATTGCCTCACTTTTCGTTATTTTTGTTTCTGTAAGTCTTATATAATTACAGTCTTAAATATTTTCAAATGATTTTCACTACATTTTCCCAGATCAACATAAATAGAACATCTTATATGTATTTTATGAAAACCAAGTATGTTTCAAATCTTCTCCAAATTAACACCCACAGTTGGATCTACAGTCTCTGTGGACCTCTCGTTTTAAGAACTGCGAATTCTAAGATAAATATTGAGCTTCTAGAATAATCAAGGCAAACTGGTTCTTGTTGTCCCACGCGTCCGCCCATTTACATCCAGCGCAGCTGAAAAAAATACACGAGTTACTTTTACCAAACTACTCATTTCATAAATTAGAACACCATAAGGCATACGTTGGGCCTATTTATAGGCCCACATGCTATGTAACAACTGCCTTCTTGCAGTCTCTTACAGAGTTACTTAGACGTTTGTAAGCCTTTTTCTTTAAAAAAAAAGCCTGTGACAAACCCTTTAAACCCCAGTGGTAATTGTGTGTACCACCTCCTTTAATCAGTAACACTGCATTTTGCCTTCAGAATGTGTATGATTCTCTGCTGAGATTCGAACCATTGACGTTTCCACTAGAGTAGAGAGGAGAATATTCTGTCTGCAGTAATATTTCAATCATGAATTTTGGTAATGAAGAAGTCACACTCTTTGAGGTCTGTGGCATCTTTGGTTTTCGTCGAAGCACGGATATACGCGTTGTTGTCACGTGCAGATAAATGCACTGCGATGTGTCGGGACGTGAACAAAGATTCTGTGCCTCAATTCTCTGTAGTGAGAAATCTTACGCGGTTGTGGGAGGAGTCTTTTTGTGCGGAACGCCACTGCACCAGAGATGTTACAAAGCTACTTAGATAAAACATGAGTTCCACGAATCTTGGAGCTCTGAATGCAAATGGGGACATTGAACGCCGCGTAACCCCTGTGTTTCTATCGGATGCGGAAACAAGCGACCACCTCGCAGACTAGTAATGATTGCTTCAAGCGTTCGCTAGGCACAAACACACACGGGCGAATAAACAGCTGATTTAAATCGATCGTCGGTATCTGATCGATTGGAGCAGGATTTGAAAGATGGATGTCTTGACTGAAAGCAATATATACCACTGTAGAAAGCAGGAACTGGTCACTCTGTGAAAAGGAGTTGCTACTTGTACAATGCTTTTATTTCTTTCCTAAGGCTTCAGTGCCATTTTTACTCGATTGTTTTGCGCGGAAGTGCCACCTCCATTGTATGTGGGATAAGCTTAACATTTGAAACGTTTTCATGATTTTTATTGTGTTGTTCATCTTGTCTTGTAATACCAAATAAAGACGAGAAGACTCATTTGTGTTCCTTTCGGTCATTGGTGTACGTTCTCGCATTATCTGGCCTCTGTATCGTATTACAGATATGCTTTTGCTGTTAAGTTATGCAATCTTATATCTCTTTCTCATAAGATTTTGTTTGCCGATTTTTTTTAAATATTTCCGAGTAAACAGACCTAAACTTTGCGAAAAGATCAGACCTACAAATTGCGAAAATCTCATTTATTCGTGTAAACCTTTTGATACTCGATCTCTCTTGCATCAAAATATTTTCGTTAGCAGTTTGTTCTCGCTGTCTGCCTCTGCCCAAGACAATTGGAACGAATATTTCGAAATTTAAAATTAATGAGCACAAACGTCAGTACAGTGTAACCAATTTTGCTGAATGTTGTCGAAGATATCTTGCTTTCACATCGGACAGTAAACCCTGCAAGACGCTCCGTCTAATAATGTAATGAACTTTAAAGAGGTCAGTTTTGAAGGCATTGCGTCTCCTCTTTGTTATCCGATGCCCTTAGGACATCACGGAATGATGCCTCTCGTGCCAATCTCAGTTCATCTCGCGATGAATATTGTCGAGTAAAGTTGTCGGAGGAATTTTGAATCACTTGCATGATAACATATTTTTGTGAATCAGTTCATTGTGAATGGAATTACATAAGTACAGATCTGAAAGTGGCTCTGTGCTCTTACAGAATTGAGAAAAACTGCTGATACTGGTTCTGCTTATAAAACCTTTTAACCTCCAAGTTTTGATCGAGATAAATCGTTTGAAACTGGTTGGATTTCATGTATGACACAATTAGCTGTAAGAAAACTTTCCGACCCTTTCAGACTATCGATCTACAGTTTCTTACACAGTTGGAATCAAAAGTTATAATGGAAATCTGAAAATAAAACATACTCTTGAGAAAATGTTAATCAAACAAAGAGTTAAAAGAAAAATGTTTTTGTATGTAGATTGAAAATCGATCGAATTATTTAGTAAATCTTCAGATTAGTCTGTGTGTCTGGACAAAACATTGAACTTGGAATATTTGTAGAGTTTAAAACAGATTGGCCTCATTTTGTAGGTACAAAATAAAGCCCAGTTTGTCTTCTATGAAATGTATCTGATACTCACTCGGTAGCCCTTCTCTCCAGATCCGCCATCTTCTCCTGAAGCACCCTTCTCTCCTTTGGTACCGGGAGGGCCCTCGAATCCAATATCTCCAGGCAGTCCCTCGCTACCTCTCAGCCCGAAGATTCCCAGTTCCCCAGGGAGTCCCTTGATTCCAGTGCAGTCGCATTTGTAAGTTCCAATACACCCTTTACAGGCCTGAAACAAGGAAACACTCTAATAACACATCAGGGTTTCTGCACTTGTTGACAAATGATAACGAGGAACTGTAAAGTTAAGACATTCCGCACAAAATTTGCTCTGATCTGTTACATTATGAATTCTACAAGAAAATTTCCAGTCAAGAGTGACGATAAATCTGAAGTAGTACATAACAAAACACATTGTATCGAAAAGTGTAACAACGCGGCTTATAAAAATTAGAATCGTTATTCATCTTTGACTAATTACGCAAGCCGCGAATCGTTAACATGTAAATATTTGCTTTCCTGCGTTGTATAGAAGTACATGTACATAGGCCATGGACGACAGATAAAGGATCGCCAACCAACACCTGCTTATTATATAGATAATAAAAAAGATTAATATGGAACTGGCTTCTTACTCCAAAGCAATAGTATGGATTGAGGGTGCTATGTAGAATATTTTGATCCAAAATGCAGGAAATGTCAGGATGGGAGGAGCTTGTAGTACGCATGGGAAATATGAAAAACGAATACAAAATGTCCGTAGGAAAATCTTAAGATAAAATGACGTTTGAGATATCCAGGGCGTGATCCAGCTGGCTGGCCCTTCTTAACAAAGCAATGAAAATGTTTTCCTAAAAGTCAAAGAATTTCCTTCCCCAGTGAGCAACTCTCTACTTCTCAAGAAGGACTCTGCTCCATGCAGTTAATCACTTAATTCCGTCTTCGGCGTGTCATCAAATGCTAACTCCTGTGACTGGCATTTCAGGGAAACCATTATCTCTATTTTGCTGCGTATAAAAACATATCTGCGGCTGCAGGAAGCCGTTCAACATCAGCTGTCATAATAACGAGCCATATTTGGTAGGAGCTTAGGTCAGAGTTGACGTGATGCCCTATTTTAGCGCGAGATACATGTTTTCTTCTCAGGAAGTTCTCCAACTACGTACATGACGTAAGAACTGAACAGATGTTCGAGTCCCATCACCAGAATTCAGGATGAAACCGTAACATTACGTTATACATTCTTCCAAAATACTGAAAATTGAAATATGTGGGATGATGGTGCTGTAAATCAAAATTACATTCACAAGAAATTAAGAGTAGATAACGTTTAAGGAATTCTGACTGTCTTTAAGTACAGATTATTTTCCCTTCCCGTTCGCTGAGTAAACATTTCTATAATTTTACCTGTTGTTTTGCATGGATATGAAACAGTCTTTCAGACTGAGGGATAGAACGTAGACTGGTGTTTCAGAACAGGGTGGATGGGGAGAATGTTTGGACTAAACAGGAAGTATGCACGCTCTAAGGCGTTGACCTTGATCGCTTTGACACAGATCGTAGGTTCGAAACCCACTCAAGGCATTGATATTTGTCAGCGTCTTTCTACGTAGTGCTGTCCTGTGTGGGTAGAGAACTTGCGAAGGGCAGATCGGTCGTTAAAGGAGTGCTACCAAATGCAGAAATTGGCTCATAATCTCCCAAGTATTTCTGAATTGGATCAGGCCGAACGGCGTAGTCCGTAAAAGACGAAGATGAACAGGGAGTAGGGAGAAAACTACAAAAAAAAAAGTTAAATAATTTATAATTTTAATAAAATGTAAATGTGATTACGTCAAGGAGGTTGAGATGACCGGCACAAAAATCACGCATTAAAAATACAAGAAATGTATACAAAAATTTAGCCGGCAACATGGCACAAATTTCCAAGCGTTGCAGATGTTTTCTTCGAAATTCAAAGAGACTTGATTATCAACTTCCAGGTATTGTGGTCCATTGGCTTGGTGTTAGTTACTTCCTGTTTTAAGTCCGTGCTATTTTAGTAAGAGTAAGGAGTGTTGTATTGCTCTGCACGTGGGCCATGAATTTGTGTCGCAAGGACCTGCACTTCATGTCCACACACTTGTCTACATAACAGGCGAAACAGATGAAGGAGGTCCATGGTGATGCTCCATCTTCACACCCTACCCCGCAGTTGGTATCAACTCATTTCTCCTTTCTTCGTTCAATAAGTGTTTATGGATCTTGCCAGTCATTTTAAACCTGCCATCAAACACTGAAAATGAAATAAATTGTAATTCTACTTGTATTCGGGAGGTTCCTGGCTCTAACCTTGGTCAGGATACTGACCGTACTGAGTATGAAAATGGCTGTCTTCTGGACTCATCGCCCTGATGAAGGAGGCAGCAAGGACCTCTGAAACGTCATAAACTTCTACCAGACTACACGGCGCAACAACCCAGAAGACAGCCATCTTCAGACTCACCTCCGTCAAAACGTCAAATCCTACATGACTGGCTTAAATTAACAATGCTGTTGGCAGCCCTAGGTCTTCAGTAAACAAAGACAAGTTTCTCTGCCCATGAGTAGCTCAGCTCGTGCTGGTCATTCACAGGTCGAGATGGACAGTTCACGCTATAACATCCTCATCAGCAGTTTTGCTGAGCCATGGTGAGTCGGACCAAACCTGAGCTTACTTCCTCCGGGGGTCCAGTAGTTGGAGGTCAAGGGAAAAGTAATCAAACAGCTGAACTTACAAGTTCCACACAACTAGATGATAACACCCCCCCCCCCAGGTCTATTCAAAACCTCAGACCCAGGTTTGAATCTGCAGAGGGAGCTTCAGTCGAATAATGTCGAAGTGTTTAGCATGACGACTTTGTTGTCTGGTTTTTACTTTCTGCAAAGTAAAAACTCGGTCAGCGCTTCGGGTTCAGGAAAGTCGTAAAACATAACGATTCTCCTGACCTTTCAGCTTCCCTGTGTGATGACATCATGAGACACTAATCATGCCTAATACAGTACCACGCGTTAAAACATATGGGCTAACACAGCAAAGAATCAATTTGTATAGATTTTAAATAACAACCTTTCAGAACGATTATGATGCATAGATTATTTTACGTTTTTTTCTCCAGATTGTATCAGCATCAGAATAACCACACACAAGCCAAAAGCTGAAGAAGTGTAAAAATGTGCACCAGATGGTACGAGAGAAATGGGGACTGCTTCCATCACTTTTTATAGGTAAGTGACATTTGACATTTGGCACCAGGCAACGAAAGACTTCGTCATTCATGAAGTAATTCACCATAATGATGAGAATGTTGAACACCTTTTTGTGAGTGGCCGTCCCTTGCTTCAGCTGTTAACCCTTTGGAACCATGCTTATCTTAATAATACTGAAAAGGTGTAATCCTTATAGGACTACTCGTACACATGCGATATTTGCATATTCTGAGTTAGACAAGTCTTACTTTGACAACTTTAATTTCCGACTGTACGAAAAAATGTGTTCTTTATGCATTTGGACAGAACCTTAAATGGATAGTAACATGTCAAAAGGCGGTAGCATATTTGACTGTTACGCATGGGGTCATGGGATCGAATCCTTGCACAAATTGATCTTTTTCTTTCATGCAGCCGCCATGTTCTTATTTTACACTTTTCAAAGAATTACTTTTCCAGAGTTTTGTATTTTCCAAAATGTTTACAATTTTTCATTATTCGGCCCTAGTGTCGATCCAGCCTCATAAATCTGTTCGTCCGCTAATTTGGTATTACCGATTGTAGGAAATTAAAAGGTACGATTTTAGGATATTCCAAAATGGTTGAACGTTCACACTGCAAACATTTCTGGCGCATGAGTTAATTCCTCATCTACGTGGTTCTTCAGTTGACTGTCGCAGTTATTCGCAAAGCAAATATTATAGGGTCAATAAAATTATAACAAAAGGAAATATTCATGCAAAACAGACGTGGAACAATGTCTCCGCGGCAGTTGGTTCGTTTTATGACTATGACGTGTCTTGTGTACACAAATAATTTATAGCTGAATATTGTTCTTTTCTATGCACAGCTCTGACTAACACAACGCGACAATGCCATTTTGTCCAGTTTTTGTAGACTGTGTGTTATAACAGTTGTTCCCAGAGTTCCTTGTCTGAGTAACGAACATTTCTTCCGTCTTCTCCTTCTTCTTCTTCTTCTTCTTATTATTATTATTAGTGATTGAATTTATACGGCAAAATAATAATAAGTAAATAATTAAATTGACTCCCAAATTAAAGTAACACAACTCTAAAGAGGTACATATATTTGGAGGGCATATTTTCTGTTGGTATGATATTCTTCTTCTATGCCTATATTTCTCATGTGGCATTTCTCTTCAAGTCTCAAAAAAAATCCTCATTTCTCCCATTCGTGCTAGGTTATATGTCCCGCCGATAACTTATTCTCACTCTAGTTTATGGTATTGGGTTAGAATCCTGCAGTGCACATCGATGTAGGCGCCTTCTCTGTCGTGTCGTCCAGTACAGGTGATTGTGGTTATACACGCTTTCACCGCTTTTTCACATATCCGCGGTTTCATTTCAGTATGATAAGGAGCATCAGTATTCTACCCGCGACCAAATTTCAAAGCCTGCCTGAGTAGAAATTTATCCAGAATTATCAAGGAATGTAAAGCATCAAATAATTTTGGCACCAGGTTAACATTAACATGGTGTTTCCGTTTTACGCGTTTTCTACGCGGTGATTCGTAGGGAACAGGTCACCTGTAAATCTACACACGTGACATGATGAAACTCTTTTTACAGAAACCTCGTAAACTAAATGATAAATTCTGTATTCTTTGTTTTTGTCAGGCTTCGGAAGACACGCACCGATTTGTCAATATGTAACTCACGTCCCTTTACTGACATTTCCAAGTGTCTTGCTCTCAGATCATTGCGACACTTTAACCAGTCACTTCCCTTGTTCATCAAGACATGAAGTCATCATTTACTGTAGGGATATCCAACCCGTGGCGATCTTTACGTTAAAATTGTGACTTTAATTCCTATGTTGAGTCTATTACGTTCTTTGCTACACAAATCAGAAAGCGGGTACAAAGTGACGTAAGAGGGTAGTAAGAAAATGGATAATAAATTAAAAGTAATTACATATTTATTACTTTAGTACAGGCTATTAGGAAGGTATACGAAAATCAAGTCGGACTAGAATTTAATAAAATACGCTGGCGTTTGGTTGATGCTGATGGGAGTGTTATCTTCTCTGTGTTTAAGCTGTAGGATTGTCGGTTCCAGTGGCACTTTAAAACGGCGCAGGCCGCGTGACGGGAGAAACATTCGACAATTCCGCCTGCGAGATTCTTTAAAAAGCGAGACGCTAGAACGTAATCCCACGTTATAAAGACAGTTCACAAATCCTTCGAAAATATGACAAAGTTCAAATACTTGGGAAGGACAGTACCAAATATAAATTCCATTCATGAAGAATTTTGCTTTTTGAAGCCGAAGCTAGGCTCAATGATATTTGAACACTCAGTCCCCACCGCGAAAAAAACACAGCATTTCGGAATTACAAATATTCTTCGATTCATGCTGTTTATTCTGAGAATTATAAGAAACCCATAAATGTACGTTGTGATTAAAATGCAGGGTTACTAAACGTTGAAGCATATGGTATAGTACATATAATTACCATTGTACTTTCGGGTAACTGTAACCCACAGTCTCTTCATAAATAAACTGTACAGCCATCTTATGGTTACAGTTACATATCTTCCCACTCTTAACGCCAGTCATTCAAATCAATAAATAACAGCATGGAAGATTTTAACAAGCCTGGGCAGTACTCAATTACTGCGATTCTGAGCGTGTTACCTTGACCTCCAATCCAGTTCAAGCAGTAACTACAGATAAGTTGTCGATTACGTAGTGTGTCAATAATTCGACTTGTGCCTCATTCATGTGGCAATACGACAGTCTTCCGCAGATAGCATCCACGAACTATGAAGATGCCTGCTCTCTGATATATGTCGCTATGGTAACCAAGGTTATACATATGACATAATTTTCATTCAGCTCGTCACGTACTACTATCTATCAGCATAATGCCACGAGACAACTAATTGTGTTGTTGCTGATCACTAATTATATTACGAGGTTGTTGTGATGGGGTTCAGGCACAACTAAGTGTTGTGAATGAGTCACTTTTAATCCGAATGCACCACTTATCAGACTTCGTCCATAAAGCAGAGTCCTTCATGAGGGGCTAAGAGCTTCTTTATTGTTTAAGAAACTGTCTTCCTGATATAGAATATGAAAGTTCATTTCTCTGTTCACAAGCACCCGAAATCCGTGGAGATAACGAACGATGGAGGGGGTCTCATCTACAAGCGTTCACTTCGCGAAAATAACTCAAAATAATTGAACAAGGTAAAGTTTATCCTCTGCAGGAACTGAATTCATTGGCAATCATATTCAGAGGATTCAATTAAACTCGTGCCAAAGTAACGGATCTGTGCTGTTCCAACTGATTTCGAACGTGGTTCAGAATACAGGCCAATAACTGAATGTGTGAGAATTCGCAATCAAGTTCATCTGTTTTTTATTGATAGAAAGTTATGCAGACGATACAGAATTGTACTCTCGCTGTACTGGATTTTTCAACTCATTGCTCCTCAGCTGGGATGCAATAGCTTCAACTTAATACCGACAAAACAGATGCTGAGTGCGCAGGATAAGCGAAGTGATGACGGTTGGGAATTTGTATGAGTGTCACGTAATGCAGGTGATATTTCCTGCTTTCTTAGAAACAGAGAAAAAAATATCAGCATCATGATAATTTTAACCAACTTCTCCACGTCTGTATTTCGCATGTGTTCTTTGAAGAAGTAGAACAAGATTTTAGTAGATTAGATTAGAGTTCACTTACATCACATAGGTGTTCCTCACGCCACGACATAACACGTAGTTTAAAAAGCTCTTGGTATGTATGCAAGTTGAATCGGGTCTAAAAATGCGACACTTTTCAGTGGCCATTTGTTTCAGTGTTTATTTTCACACATTTTATGCATACACGTTCATTGATTTATTCATGGACTGGAATAATGTGTAAACCGAAACAGAAGTCTTCGTATTGACTAGATTAAAGTATAGACCCGTTCAGGTTCAGCGTTTGTGACATGACCCTTCTGTTATCATTGGTCCATATTCCAATTCTATTTATACAAGGTCTTACATTTCTGTCTTTATGGCAACTGACATTTTCCTCAAAGATAATTTATTGAGGAGGGCCAGATTATTTATAATCTCGTGATTATCGTGTATTTTAAATCAGAAATCCTTTCTGGGAGTAATTTATAACACGTGTATTTCTTCTGATATGAATACCCATTCCTGAACACAATTTTCACTAATACAAATTCCGACAGAACAGTTACATGCTGGATACATAGCAGGCGGACGAAATTATTGAAACCGGCCTTCTTAATGCCATCCCACGGTGTATTTGCTCGTTTTTATATTATTAATTTATATGACCCGTTGCAGAATTTGAAACTCGCTGCGATGCGAGATATCACATGCAGGAAGGAGGAAAAGTTCAAGACAGCGAAGTTCAGAATCACAAACACAGCACCTAGTTCCAAAGTACGTCTGTAATTATGTACGATAAGAAACTCCGAATGACAGTTATGCACGAATTCATTCAGCTGATATTAAGACACATTTATTATTGATGATCGATATTGATGCTACTGGCCTACACGTTCGTTCATGTTCCCTTTGGCGCTACTCAGTTAATCTGCTTTGTGGCGAGAGGTCGCAGACCAATTAGGATAAAGCAATGGCGTATTGATGAAGTAATTTTTAATACCACCGTACATAACATAATCGAAAAAAAATATCAGAAAAAACATTTAAACCAACGCGGAACGAAGTATACACTTTAAAACGATGGCTGTGTATCTCCATACAACTGAATAATAATCTCTCAGTAAACCTCAAACGCATTAACGTTTTATGAAATAAAAGAACATACTTGTCTCCGTAAAAGAAAGTTCTGGCATTATTCTCAAATCGTGTGACGTACAATGTCATTCTGTTCTATGTAGGCTAAGCTACGTGCAGCATCGTTAAATAAACAATATGCAGTAGGTTGCGGTTTAGTAGGGTTAATGTGAATCATGAAGAGCGGGAGGAACTTGTTGCCTATTTTAAGGAACTATCCCAGTACTATGAAAATGAGTATAGCCGGTGTTCGAACGGGGGACTTAGCGAGTCGCCACTTGGGTCGATGTGAGCAGTCTTCTTTGAATTAAGAGATGGAATACTTTCAAACGGAGTGTGTCGTGCTGCCTTAAATGTGACTGTAGCCCACATAGTTGTGCTCAAAGGAATGCGCTCACATTTCATTTTATGAGACAATGTGGGTTTAAAAGTGACGTAATAACGTAATAATATCAGAGAGACCATGACATCAAGATGTGCGGGAGCTGTAAACAAGTGATTCTGTCTTGTTTAAGCAAAGGAGTGCGTCGTGTGGGTCTGGGACGAGGTCAGCCAGCAGACGGGCCGTCGACAAGAGAGCAGCGCCTTTGTGTTAACGGATAACAACCGGACAATCAAATATTTCTCTCCCCCCCTCCCCCCGCATTGTCCTATTGCTGGTTTGACCCCGACGTGGCCTTACAATTTAACTGAATATGTTTTTGAATAAAGTATAAACTCTCTTGCAAATACGTAGCGCACATGTTCCAGCACATAGTCGGGACATAACTATAATTTTGCCAAGAGAATCGTCATAATTTTTCCTCGTCGCCAAATATTATTAAAACTGACAAAATTAAACAGAATGACAATGGGAGATTAAAACCCATGTAAAATTTTAGGCAAAAAAGCTTGCAGGAAAGAGACCGCTGGAGATAGCTAGCAAAAATCGGGTGGAGGGTATGGAATCGACTCGTCTTCGGGTAGGGACTAGTGGCTGGCTTTTGTGAAGAAGGCCACGAACTTTCAGGCAGCATCTGACGCGGGAAATTTCTTGGCCAAATGTACGATTATCAGAGTTTCAAGAGGTACTCTGCTCCCGTATTTCTACCTTAATCGCGCTTTCAGTGGGACTTTCATATTACGTTGCTGTAACCACTACGTCAGCTAGCTAATTTGCCCCCTGGTTTGCACAAACATGGCACCTTAATCATGTAAATTATGGTGCAGTTGTTGATAACACTTGTTGACTATCCCTGTTTTGACAAATAACACAGGACAGGGGTGTTCAAATGAGAGTCGTTGCAGTGGATCATACTTTGTTTTGTTTCTGTAGTCATGTAACTAATATAGATGAGTAAAATACTTTAACAGACTGCTGGAAAACTGGTAAATGACGAGAGGAAGAAATAATGTGATAGAACGGAATCTAGCGTCGCGATTTAATAACTCCTGGCCTCACTTGCGTGTGACGTAGTAGGCCCCACTTCGGACGGGAAAACCCTTCGTTTGAACTCCAAAGGTGAAAGCTTGGAGTCTTGCTAGTAGCCTGGCGGCGAAAATAGTTGTCGGGTGATTCACTGGCAAAACTGAGCAATTGGCAAACATGTGATTGTCGGCCAATACTGTTACGAGGACGACAGCGCTGAGCGCTGATTGGAGGGATCATGAAATTAAACTCTAGTATGATAATAGTTTGTAGTACATAGGCCTGTGTAGCACGAATTTCTGGTTCGGGGTTTTGATCATAAGCGAGTAGGATATATATAGTGCAATGTTTATTTTCACGTGGAAGAAATTTAACATAAATAATGAGTAGTCAAGCATCTGGAAGGAAGCGATCATGGGCTTAACGTACTGTCATGACATATGCTTGAAAAGATCGTAAAAAATATGCATAGGGAAGCAGCTGCGATTTATTTGAAGACACCAACCACTTATTTACCTTGAGGGAACGAGTAAAACCACGAAGGAATCGGAATAGCCAATCTGTGTTCGAACTGGGTATCTTCAAAGTTCGACGATTTTACAACAGTTCTGCTGTGGTCAATAATCATACCAGGTTCATTTCTATAATTTTCGGAAAAGAATGTTGGCTTTTAAAAAGAAATAAGCCTGATATCTGCCATCAGACAGCCTGGAATAGAGGCAGATATTAGATAGCCAGTTGTTTTCATTGACGTCTCTGACCACAAAACATGACGTAAGCGCTAAGAAGATTCTCTGGATTGGCTCGTTTGTCTTTATAACGACACACTTGCCATTCTTCATGTCTTGATGGTTCCCTTTGGCAAATTTCTATATTCAACTGTCACATTAAATACAATTTAGGCCTTATTCAAAGGGAGGGTATATAACTTTGGCGGTGTCATATATCTTCATGTCGTGTTTCTTATGCACAACGTGCACTATTAACTTATTGCCCATGACAGTCCTTATGCCATGCAGTAGAGACCTTGAGAAGATGTCCATCAGCTAGGCAAGAAATTTTCCGTTCTTTATGGAACTCGAAACTTAATCATCTATCCGGAGTAATCTGAATCCATTCAACACTTTCTCGTTTATTTTAAAAATGTTTTAATATTATTCTTTCATCTACGTCTATGTCTAGTAAGTGGCCTCTTACCTTCAGTTTCATGTGTTTATCATTCCGCTCATGCTTTACACTCCTATCTCATCTCATCGCCCCTGATTTGGTCCGCTTTAATTGAAATACCAAACAGTGGCATGTAAGTGGCTATTTAACACGAATTTGAAATTTTAGATAAAAAAATTGAAAACATTTCGGGCTCACATCGTGTAATAGAAGAACAGGAACGAACTGGGGTAGCATAAACATCGAAAAGGACCGCTTGTCGTAAATAGTGTTAATCTTACTTCATTCAAAGTTTTTTGAAATTGCCGTGGCGTTAACGAACATCACGCACTCCACCGATTCCTACTTTGCTGTTTGCCTCGTTTTAAGAAGCACTGTAGGATGTTTTCCCATAACCATGCACTTGGATTTTGTCCTCAAGGATGAGATAATTGCGTGGAAGGTCGCAGAATCTCAATTAACATACGCTCAGCAGAGAAATGTGCTGATGTGTCGCTTAAGCACTAGTGTAGACAGACGAGCATGAGAACTCAACTCGTCCGCCAGGCCACGTGTGTGAATGGAGCGCTACGGTATCATGACTCGGCCTACAAATCCAGCAGACTCCATTCCGTTGAAGAACAACTCTTATTTGCTTTCATTGTACTTGCGGTACTTTCACGTCCTATCCATTCTGTCTGGGCGAATACCCGCATTGAACTTCCTTCACAAATCATTGAACCTTCTCGTTCGAGGGCGACTAATTTTGGCGACCACGAGGGGTGTAAAAGGACCGAAGAAGATTTGAGGCCATCAGATGGCTGTCTTCTGGGGCGTCTTGCAGAAGGTTATCGACGTTGCAGAGGTGCTCATCGCCATGGTGATACTTTGATTTGTGTATTTAAGCAGCTATTTTACATATTTTTTTCTAGAAGACACCATAAAATAAAAAGCAGTAAGCAAGAGCTCCTCTGAAACGTCGATACCAGGATAAATGGCGCAACAACCCAGAACTCGGCCAGGTGACGACATTTTTAGCAGAACAAGCAGTGAGATTCATTCTAACAGGCAGCCAATCTCAACCAGTGACTTCATCACAATGCAGTTATCGGGAATTTTGAGAAGTCGCAGAAAGCTTTGACGCATGTGTTGCTTTTGGAAGCCAACTTACTTCACTGGAATCATTGCTTCTCAGCGTTGTTTGTACCATGCACATTGTTACCAACTCAACAATTATAAGTTTGAAACTCTCTTTAACGCTCAGAATCGGGGTTATCGGAAGTAGGTACAGAGGAACTGACGCGTTCTGTACACAGTAAAGTGTTGGACCTCGTGGTTATCCCTTCCTCTCAGATTCGACGTTATTGCTTAGCAGAACGCAGAAAGTGCGTTGAATAGAGACATCGAAGTAAAGGGGTGATAATTCCTGTTTTGCATCCAAGATTGTGTGACATAATTAGCCATCATCCCTGATTTTAAAACACGCGTAATAAAACAGGCGTCAAAATACGATTACGCAAACAAGATTACACGCGCTATAGAACGAGGAGCAGTGACCTGATTGGTCCTCTTGCAACATGAACAGTTCCAAGGCGAGCGGCATTGCAACAGAAAGAAGCCTCTCTCTTTCTCTAACAAAGTCTCCCGCGCTTTTCCCAACAATGTATTCATTTAGCAATGAATAGCTTCCCAACAGATGCACTAGTTTGATTTACTGCCTTCCATTATTGAATTAGCCATCGAGTTGGATGTAATGTTATTGTGTTTCTCAATATGTGTTTGTGTGAAAATAGGTTTTTCCAGAGTAGTCACGGCCTGCTTGCTATTGGAGGAAAACAAATCTAAAATTTCGAAAATGATACAAATCAACGCTATTTTTTTTACAGAAGTCATGTAAGGATGTAAAGGGATGAGAAATTTGGTTTTACTCGTGGCCCAGTGGACACTGTCAGAGAAGTCGATTTGGTTAGGTTTGGGACGCCGTGTGGTCTTGCAAATAACCAACCTTAGAACTCTAAATTCGTCCGAAACGTTGTTAATACCTAAAAGATTCCATTATTAGTAATAAATTCGGACATGATTTCATTGGTGTTCTCGAGATGTCAGCATTAAAACGAATGGAAAAATCCGGAGTGATACTGCCAGACTCTCTCACGCCTACGTAAAATAAATGCTCAGTAGGTTCTGTCCAAGCCAATAATCGAACCCAGATTTGAAGCCGGAGAGCTAAACATTCAACACCAACGCTGAGCTGACCAACAAATACAGTGATTTGTACTTTGTTCACGCCTGCTCTGGTTAGAAATATGGTTCTCGTCAAACGCAACACTATTTTGCCGTTGTTACTGGCTTCTGACATAAAACATGAGCACGGTGAGAGTTTTTTAATGATAAACATTTTTTTCATCTCTTTGTTCCCTGAGAACATGTTACCATGTACACAAATTAGTCAAGCTGAAGAACGTTAAACGAGTAAGCCACTTTATTTGTCTGTCTGGATCGTGTAGTGACAGATATAAGAAAATATACAAACTACTAAAACGTTTTTGTCTTGGTGATGTAATCCGCACATGATGTCGTCTTGTTAGCTAATAAAGCGTTTGCTTCCGGGACTTGTTTATGCTTTATAGCGACAGAAAATGGAACTTTGCAGCATTATCAACTGGTAACGCAACATTTAAGATGTAGGTGGGATCGTCAGGGTTATCTGAAGCCCCCCCCCTTATCAAAATAACCTTCTTTGCCATTTATGATCACTGAACCAAAATGTTTACTTTTAATAAATTAAGACGTCTTGGCTCTTTGATCTCAATCTCATTTTAACTCATTTACTAACATATTTATATTCTAACTTGGCTGTTAACTACCAAATTTGGTGCAGAGATAAGCTGAATTGTAGTAATGTAAGTCATGAAGGCAGCCTTTATAAAAAACAAGATGTTGGCACAGAGATAATTTACTTTGTTCGAGAAAGGATACGGTTATGAGAAAATTTATATCAGCTAAATATTATTTAGATTTAATATTCCACAGAACGTTTCAGATTTATAAATGTCTACAAACCCAGTTAAAATTCTTTCGGCCAATATTATTATTCACTCACTCATATTAAAAATTATGAACAATCATTCGCTTTAGCATCAGTGAATGCACTAAGATACACTATTAATAACCACTTGTGATTCTCATGTATTTAACACGTTACATGTTAATCTGTCCTTTCATTTTGCCTTTACACACATTTATCACTTGCGACTGGAAGAATTCTGTGCTATTTCGCACGGGTATCGAAGCTTATCACAGCCCTCTTGATGTAGTCGTCTTAACCCTGAACGCAGTTAAAATTGTATAGTTTCTCGTTACGTAATGGACAATAAACTGTTCAAGAGATTTCTGTTCCGTGTCAGCCTTTGTAGTACGGTTTTATCGATTGTATTGTAATCGACTCGGGAAGTGAAGGTTCCTTGGTCGAGACTTGCTTAGTGCCGAGGAAAATTTGACTGTTTACTTCAATATTTAAAGTCAGTATTTATCGTAAATGAGAGACGTGAGAATATATACAGAATTTTAGGAAAAATGCCCGAAGATGAGAGACAACCATTGGATTCTCTACAGATGGCCTTTTTAGGAACTGTGACGTGATTTGGTGCGGTGGTAAAGTCTGCCGGCTCCATGTGCTTGTTAAGATTGAGGACCATTATCAACGAGGACATCAAGCCTCAGAGTTTGGACTCTGGTCCTCTGGTAGTTTGTGAGAGCAGTGAACTTTTACATCGATATCCTTTTAGGAACAAAAAAAGACCGTTATTGTTCATTCAGAACGCAACAGCAACATAAGTTTTTGACTTCAGATTATGGAACTACGTTAAGAGAAACAAGAGTGGAAAAGAGTTGTTTGTGCCCTCATATTGCTTTGTGATGTTTCTTTTATATCTTATCCATCTGTGGCTCATGTCGCACGCGATAAAAAAATCAACTTTACCGATGTCGCGTTTCTGGTTTTCACGGTGGCGAGAAAAATATGGCTGTCTTCTGGGTTGTTGCGCCGTGTAGTACAGTAGAAGTTTACCGACGTTTCAGAGATTCTTTCTGCCTCTATCATAACGATTCTCGTACTTCGTCATCGCACTATAAAGACGTACATGCAATGAAGGTAAATCATCAACCACGGGTTAAAAAATGAAAATGGTAGACAAGTTGCATTTTCGGGAAATCAATAGTACTCTTGAAGATTTCCGTCTTCTGGGTTGTTGCGCTGTGTAGTCTGGTCGATGTTTACCAACGTTTCAGAGGACATACTGCCTCCATCATCAGGGCGATGAGTCTGAAGACTTCCGTCTTCTGGGTTGTTGCGCTGTGTAGTCTGGTCGATGTTTACCAACGTTTCAGAGGTCATACTGCCTCCGTCATCAGAGTATAAAGATTTCTGTCTTCTGGGTTGTTGCGCTGTGTAGTCTGGTCGATGTTAACCAACGTTTCAGAAGTCATACTGCCTCCGTCATCAGGGCCTTAGCTTTTTGCTCACCCCTGTTCTGAGTGGTCAGTTGAAGACATTTGCCTTCAAGTTATTTCACCCCAGCCGAAATATTTCCCCACTTTCTTACCCCATTTCAGTACCTTTGTGTGACCGTTTCACCTTTTCTTCTGCATCAGTCAGTTCTTTTTTTTCTCTCACCTGAGTTCTGGAATGCGGTTCAACGATAATCTTTTGTCGTACCCAGACCCGAAGAAGACCTTGCCCTGCAGACCTGATCATATTAATATCGCCATAAGGGCAAACACAATACATGACCTGCCGTGTCAAGACGTCAAACAGCAGATCCCAATGGCCGCGCCTGGGGTTGTTCGTGCGAGTACTGCACAGTTCATAAAAGTAAACCTTTGGGCTCCATAAAAAACTGGAATTTCCTTACCAACATCTATTATCAGACATAATATTATCATCATCATCATGCCATGTTACAGGGTGTCTCCATAGGACAGGGTCAAACGTTATACCCTAGGCTTATTACATGGTAGTTTCTGGAAAATACATTTAATTCTTAACTAAGTGGTGTTAAGATTATCAAGATGCCAGCTGTTCCCAGAAAGACCGTCTTCTGTAGCTCCAAGCTAGAGCATTTACCAGGGATATAATGTTAATGCTTTTGTAATGATCGTCGTAAGCTTCCAGTCACACCAGTTCTTTCATCTTCGCCTTCTCGCTGATCTTATTGGTCACTCGAACACTGCGATCGTGAGTTCGAATCCCACTCGAGGCATGGATGTTTGTTTATCCGTGTCTTTCTGTGTTGTGGTTTATTGTCGTGTGTAGATAGAAGCTTTGCGATGGTCCAACTTCCGTCCAAAAAAAAACCCGCATTTCCAAGGTTCCCACTAAATTCGTGAAAATCTTGCAGACAAATTCTTCTTAAAGGCCAAGGATCTCTGTGGGCTGTAACGCCTTCAGACACGCCCACCAGCGCCTTCAAATCCAACATGCGCTGTATTTAAATCAGTAGAACTTTGTATTTTAATTCCTTCCACTTGTTTGTATCACTTGGTATAGAAACGACAATTAGTACAAATTTCCTTTGTTCCTCGTCTGTCTCGTAGTGTAATGTCAGGCATGGATGTGTCTGCTATAAGTTGTTGGTTCCATAATACAGCAAACTGATTAGCTTGGCTTGTCTCAACTGGCTGCTCTGCATATTATTCCCATTTATTATTTTCCACTTTCACATCTGAAGCTGCCTGCGAATTGCTTGACACGAGAGCTCGGGTTCGACTCTCGACCGAATTACGGCTACCCTGACTGAGGCTGTTAGTGGGTATCAAAGAAGACAATGGATCAATATCTGCAAGTAATCCACATTTACTTTGTTCTGCTGCATCATCATCAGTTAATCATTCACCATCATCCGATGATTCGATGTTACGTAACCTGACTAACAAAGTTACAAACCCCACGGAGCAGTCTCTCAGCTATTCAAGAAATTCCCGGTCTTTAACGGAACAAGAAGATTAATTACCGTGTTGATAGGAACCAGCAACCAGTCAACAAATGATTCAAAGACCGAGCTAAACTCCTGCTTCGTATTCGGAAGGTTTTTCTCAGTAACTCCAGACTTAAATTAGGCAACGATCGCTTCTTACCATATATTTTCCAATTCGTTGTTCATAATCTTCCTATAATTGTATGCTGTATAGTTGAACTACTAACAGCGTCATTAAATAACCCACACCTAAGTTACTGAAAGATGGAGATGGCTGTGTTCTGGGTTAATGCCTTATAGTCCAGTCGAAGTTTACCGACGTTTCAGAGATGTTTGCCGTCTCCGTCATCAGGGCGATGATCGTCTCTGAAACGTCGCTAAACTTCTGACAGGCTATACGGCGCAAGAACCCAGAACACTGCCATCTTCATACTCGCCTCCGTAACTAAAGCTTCAGTGAACTTGAGAGCGGTTGAAACGAATTCTGTTCTTTATGGCTAAAGCTGATGTCGAAACTTCCACGACGCCTTCGAGAGCGCGGGTCTCCTTGCAAGTTTGGGCTGCGTCTTCTATTTCTGGTATGTTTACTCTTAAAACTTTGATCACGAGTCTAGACATTCATCTGTTTCCTGTATGGAAACGAGATGCCAAGGAAGTTAGGTCGCTTTATCCGTTCTCATACTGGAAGCTAATACATGCTAGTCAATTTCTTTATTAAGTTTTCTGCAGGCCTATTAGAACTCGAAGATCCAACACCGCTAATACAAAGACCCTCCATTATACATGCTCTTCAGGTACTCAAATTAAATCTTCACAACGTATTTTAAGGTATATTTTAGAAAGATCCTCGCAGCATATTCTAGATTTTCGAAGTGGGTTTTTGACACATTTTATGATTTGTCAGCGTCAGTTTATTTGTCAATCTAAGCAATAAAACACAGTATTTACCTACTAATATCTCCGTAATCAACTGCACAGTACTGGACATTCATTAACAAGTGATTTGTTAACAACAGGTGGATTGAAAGGAAGAATTGGTTCTTGAGAGACAACAGCTGGCGTCATTACTAAAGTCTAATTGTGAATCCGTGTAGAGTGTACTTTTGTTGGTTGACTAATCAAAAGAAGTAGCTGTCAAGTTTTCATAGGAACCAAAATGTGTGTCAAGAACACTGCTACGTTTTTTTAGAAATCTGTATAATACAATGTAATATGAATAAACATGTCAAGAGAGCCAAGTGTTGAGCAGAATATTTCGACGCAAGAGAATGAAATTGTCAGGCGGATGTAAAACCTGTGCAACCATCAACTTCGTTACACTGAAGGTGGGTGAGGAGAGTGAGACATGTAGCATGCATCAACATAAGTGAGATGACAAGTTTATAAAGAAATCTCGTCGAAAAAAGCCCTTAAGGGAAGAGATGGATTGGAAGCGAGGAAAATACTAAAATGGATTTTAAATAAGTAAGGTGTGTGGGTGTGAACTGATTGAACTGACTCAATAGCCTACAAGGTTCACTGGTGGGCTCTTGTGGGAAATGAGTCGCCATGATGATGGAGGCAGCAAGCATTTCTGAAACGCTGCCAACTCATACCAGACTACAAGGGGCAACAACCCAGAAGATAGTCATATTATTTATATTCGCCGCCGTGAGAACCTGAATATTTAGTGGATACTAGCGAATTACTGCCAACTGTCAAATGGCACTGAGAGGATAAACGCACAAACTATTTATTTTTAAGATGGCTGCACGGAATATGCATAGACGGCATGATGCTTTAGCTATAGATATTGATCACAACATGCGGTCGAAAGAACAGGTTCTCTGACCTCAATCCCGGATCCCGTGCACCTCCGCTACAAAATCTTTCTTTATTCTTTACTTTCTGTGAGATCAAGTAACTGGTAGCCCAGATTAAATATTTTTTCACTTTGTTGACTGCTATGAACATTTAAAATGTTTGCATGGAATTCACTTAGAACATCACATATTTGCCAAGTCTTAATCCTAACAACCTACTTCAGTGGCCGAAAATACCTATAAAATAACACAAAAAAACAATAAGATCTTCTCGGGCATACAGCCGCGTTAACTGGTTACCGTAGTAAACCGACGTTTCGGTAACAAACTCTGTCCCCATCTTTAGGGTTCTGATGTGACTGGATCCTTGGAAGTCGCCTAAGTCGATGGGGACAGAGTTTGTTCCCGAAACGTCGGTTTACTACGGTAACCAGTTAACGCGGCTGATTGCCCGAGAAGATTTTATTGATTGTACTCGCCGCGAAAGTCTCAAATCCTATAACACAAAAAACGTTTGCCATATTGCTTAGGGTGAAAGGCGAAAATAACACAAAGAAAAGGTCGAGAGGAAAGGAAGATATAAGAGAAGGGATAAAATAACAGGAAAAGATAAGGAAAGAGATGAAAGAAAACGAGAATAGAATGCTCGTAGAAAAGAAGAGAGACTTGTTATTACAGAAAGGAAAACCAACTGTAATAAATACATGGCAATCAAGCCTATGTAATAAAAGTAATAAGGCAGTGTTATATCTCTGCTTCTCTCTGGGAGAGTATCACAATGATATGTTTTAATTATTCATCTGTCCACCATTTTGTTCCTTATGTTGGATGCCATAGTGTCTCCTGATGTCCAGATTCTTCTTCGTAATGTTACATAAGTTGTTAATTTCGATTGCTTTTGAAAACTAACACGTTTCTGTACTGGGTACGGCAATATTTGGTCTCGTTAAACCTTTGTACAAACGCAATAAATTTATTAAACCCGTCAAGAAACTGCAGATATTTGACCTCAGTCACAGAGGGAGAGAGCTTGTGGTTTCTTCTGTGAGCGCTCGTGCTGTTGAGGATAGCACGAACAGGAAAGTCTACTTGTGCGTGACATAAGACTTAGACTAATCACTTGCCAGTGCACACGGAACGGGGTAGAATATTATAATCAGAACAACAGATCTTTCAGCTCTGCTATGATTTGTGTCTGCCAACTTGTTCTATTTCATGCTTGCTGAGTTGATAAAATAAATTTCCTTCTGTTACAGAAGCCGAAACATAAACGTGTTTACAAATGGCCGCCAATGAACTTTGTCTTGTTAGCTCGATCCATTTCACTTCCTCATAAATAAGATTAGTTTTAATATTAACCTCTCAGAACTATTTCCACAGATTTTCCTACAAAATAACTGCATGCATTTCTTGTTTTCACACACTTGCTATTTGCCCGGGCCATCCTTTCTTTGAAAATACTATTCTCAGCTGTCGCCCTCAAACATCCTCAATCTACGTTCTTCTCTAAGCTCAAAAGCAGATTAATCTGGGCAATGCTTCATTATATTCAGTTAAAAATATTTTATCTTTCCGACTCCAACCGGAAAACGGAAGGGTTAAAATATAGGACTATGACCTGTGTTTCGTATGGGCGTGATTCTTGGTCTCTTACCCATGGGGAAGAACAGAAAGCTAATACGTATGAAAACAAGGTGGTGGACCCAGCAAAGTGGATGTCCTTGTACTCTTCACCAAATACTTAAAATCAGAATGATTAAGTCGAGGAAGAGATGAGTTGAGCATGCAGCACGCATGAGAGAAATGAAAAATCCAGACAAAATCTTAGCCATAACATCTGAAGGGACTAGTCTGTTGTAGGTTAAAAGAAGAAATTGAAATGGGTCTTGTATTGTTTGGTGCGAGGGCATAGATTGAGTTAATCTGGTTAAGGATAAGGTACAGTTAACGCAAAATAATTCCCTGCTTCGTTGATCGTTACAAATACACAAGGGATGACCGCGAAGCGATAGAACATTATAAGAGTGATAACCCAGTCCATCCTTCAATCCTTGTAATATGGGATGTGTTTCGTTTAGGCTGCACAAATAACTCGTGCTGGTTAAAGCGTGTGCCTTCATTGCTGGTGTTTTATCCTTCCTTTGGTTAAAAAATGCAGTCAGTGTATCGAAATACCACCGATTGTATCGAAATTAAAAAGTGAAAATGTTTTCAGTAATACCATACGTAGCTCAAGCTCAGTTATTTTGCGCCCAATGAACACACGAGTTCCATAAAAGACCAATAATTCTTAGAACAGATCAAATACTATCGGTCGAATGGAGTTAACTAGTCTTAGGTAAAGAAGCTTGGGAAACATTGTAACGTTTTCGGTTTTGGGTAATTTCACAAGATGGCGCATCTCCCCTGGCGACCAGACAGACAGAAGCAATCAAAATATTGCTTGGAAAAACTAGAACTTGGATTAGTTTCGATGAAGTCATCCCTGAGAAGTTGTTGTGTTCTGTCTTTTGCTGTCTCAGCTAATGGACTGCGCGCTTCCTGCAGAAATTAACCTTCAAACATGGAACAGAAAAGAAAAATGCGTGAGCAATTCTCTGTGTAGGAAGTTGATAAGTGATGTAATATTTCTTGGCATTACAGTAAATCTTCGTGACCTTGACCTTCTGCTTCATAATATGATTTAGCTAATAACAACACTTCTAAACCAGATTACTCTAGAACAGCTAAGGAAATGCAAGACGAATAATTGGATCTACTCCTATGAACGAAAACGTTACAGGACTTTCTTTTCTAATCGCACATAATATATGGAACTACGCCTACTAAGTAACGAATAAATAAGTCCCTAGAAACATTAACGTAGGTTTAACACCGCTAAATACCACACCTCGGCCGGCACTGGACACAATCCCAAGCCACTCCAGTTAAGTGCGCATTCTTATGAACTTACGTAAGATCCATTTTAAAATAAGGCTGTTATATCTGCAGTGTGGGATAATTAAAGCATATGCGAATGGCTGTAACCAACCAAATTACATTCACGAACAAAGTATGGGGAATATTTGCTGCATTCCATTTCTGAATCTTTCATCTTCCAATTTGATACCGAAAAACGCCAAAGGTTAAAATATACAACACTACAAGTTTTGCATTGGTTTATATGGCTTGAAACCTGGCCTCTCATTTACAGAGAAATGCTTAGATTGATAATGTCTGAGGAACACGGCGCTCAAGAAATTGTTTGAAGAGACAGTGACCAAAAGAAAGATGGAGAGAATTACATAAGAAGGAGCTTCATATTAGTATTTTTCACCAAATATTATTGGGGTGATTAAATCAAGGAGGAAATAAGAAATGCTTACGTTTTATTCAGAGAACACGGAAAGATGGCACAGTTTGGAAAACCTAGGGGTTGTTTGGGGATAATATTAATAGAGAATATAAAGAAACAGGATTGATGGACAGTATTAATCTGGCTCAATGCAGGGTTTACTGTTGGCTCGTTGTGAACACGATACGAATTTTCGGGTTCCATAGACGTCGGGATATTCTTGATCAGCTGTTGCTACCAATTTAAAATAAGGGCTTAGCGCAATAGAGTTAATGAAAGGCTTTCTTTGTGATCTCAGCGCAGCATAGCGGGTGCGCAACGAAACAAAATATGACGTAAGACACGCCCACACTTGAGATGGATTAGAAGTGCAATGCGTGGGTGTACGTAGGAATTGCAATGTTGGAGGAAGATCACTTTTGTGACGGCCTAAATGTAAGAGCTGCTACCGGAAATAATAGATTAACAAAAAATGGAAAGGATTATTCCTCTGTTTTGATCCACATTTTCTTCAGACGCGTTTTATTAGAGTTTGCATACATAACTGGCAGGGGTAAACAAATATTGGCTTAATTCATCAGTTATATAAAAGTTTCATTCGCCGGACATCTCCTCCGCGGGTGAAATCGTCATGAACAAATGTCTGCAACCAAATGATTAAAACTGACCGACGCAGTGGGCAAGTGAGTCACCGTTATCGGCAGCTCTTATTATTGAATGTGACACGTGTCGAAACAGTTGAAATGACACAAAGCAAAAAGATCACTGGGCCATTCACACTGTGATGTGGCGAAGTTTATTTGGCTGCAATCTTTTAAAATTATTGCGACGCTGAGACAGATGATCTAGTTAAAAAGGCCCTTTTTCCACAAGTTACAAATTTGCCGTTCCGCAGACATCTGTGAAGAAATTTAAAAAAAAAAAATATCAAAAAAGAATAAAAACAAAAAGAATCATCGCTTTTTTCACTCGCTGTGGACTAGGAACTCAGTGGTCTTGGTATTTATATGCAGATACATATCTTTAGTTGAAAGTGTTAGTCAATCGTAAAAATATCTGAACTGAGACATAGAATAATTTTATTTGTATTTCCTTAAATCGAAATATCCTAAAAATTTTAGACAATGAGATCTATACTTATGTTGCAAACAAATTATTTGCATAGCGAACTTATAACCTTTTGAATAAATGTATAAAATCTGATTCAATATTCTCGAAAAGTAGACTTCATATTGGACCAACAAATAGCACAGTAGTATAATAGGCTTCGTATTGGACTATTATGAAATAGTATAGTAAGCTTCGACCACCAATTAATAGCACCCTCGCCTTGATGATGGAAGCAATAAGGGCATCTAAAACGTCGGGCAATCTGCCAGACTACATAGCAGAACATTCCAGAAGGCAGCCATCTTGAA
Organism: Zootermopsis nevadensis; assembly: GCF_000696155.1. Next base: position 1,162,671 of record NW_019059805.1, read on the forward strand.
GCTGGTCATTATTTAATTTTCTCCTTATTAATTGTATACACATCCTGTGAAAATATTAAAAAGAATAGTTCTCTGTTGGTCCAAAACAAACATACCAGTACACATTATTCAGTTCTTATTAATTTCACCGGCGTTGAATAAAGGCTTCTTACTGCAGGAGCCAGTTTTCCTGTAAGCGTTTGCAATTAGTCAGGCAGGCGGGCAGGTCAGCACTTGCACATTGAAGCATGCACCACGTTCCCTCACGTGTAGTAAAGAATCAGCATCTTTTTTTTAGTTTCTTGTTATGAAAATAAAACATCCACTCGCTCTGCACGGAGAGAGAAGTCTTCGATGCGATGGTTATGCGGGGAACGAAGGGCAAGTCCTCCTCTGCTAAGACATACGCATTACCGACAATTTTTTTTTCCTTTTTAGACAAGAAATTAGTAGTAATGGATATATTTGATTAGCATATCACTGTTTTACAAAACATTCCCCGTCATGTTAAGGACTTCAAGTCATAACCATTTAAAACCGAAGCTCCTCTAAATAATAAGAGTTCAGTTCGTACCTCAAAGAAAACGCAACATTTCTCCATTACGAAGATTAACAGTTTAATGCTGTCCAAGGAAATCTCTGTTTAAAATGGGAATCATATGAAACCTTTAAATCCATAATGCATAGCTAATGATAGTTAAAACAGGTGGTGCATATATTTACCACTGGCCTTTAAAGGGGCGTCATGCAAATATTTAACACATAATGGAAGTATATACGTCCGTTGTCGCCACGGAATGGCGCGCTCTCAGGTTGCAGATGGACGAGTGACGGCCTCCAGATAGTTGCGAGCACTTTTAATAAGCAGTCTCGGACAACCGAGAGTTCGGTGGTTGTTCAGCTTGTACACTAAGACTAGAGTCTACAGTACCTGTCGTAAAAACTAGCATGTTATGAAACGTTACGCAACTAGCAGAATGCCAGAAGTGTTACTACGGCGAAATTCAACAAATGCATACGAGGTGCGATCGGAAGGTTTCCAGACTGCGCGTATAAAAACCCGTACACTTATCTCAGGTATTAAATTCATCCATCACCCTCGAAGTAGTTCCCCTGGGAGTGAACACAACGATCCCAGCGCCGCTGCCAAGCCTGGAAGCATCCCTGGAAATCTTTCTTTGTCAGCCTGTCAAGCACCATCTGCGATTCTGCCTGAATCTCTTCTATCGTCTCAAATCTCCTTCCCTTTAGCTGAATTTTCATCTTTGGGAAGAGGACCTCGTAGCACCGTTCTTCTATGAGGCTCAGTTACCGACCTACAAAAACCATTTTCACCAAGACTCGAACCCAGGACAGACATTCGTGGTTGTTTCCTTTGTTCTTGTCCTCTCCCCACCGAAACAAAAAACTTTGGTCTTGGCTCCGTTCTCATATCACAAATTTTAATAACGTTCTGCCTCAATCAGTAGATCCTCTGACCTGTCCCATCCTCAAGAGAATTTAGCGTGTTGCATAATACGTATTAGATTATTATTCTAAACGAATCTCTAATAAGTTCGTAACCCATAAACAGTAATAAGCCACTTTCGCGTAACTGATATTTGAGTTGATGCATTGCAAGAAATAAATATAGAATTATTACTCTTACTTGTAATTAGTTTAGTTTCTGCAAATGAAAGGGTTTGCCACATATTTCCTACTATTTACGACCGTGTCGCGGCATGGTAATAACTCTTGTTAATGCCAAATACAGGCTGTCCCAAAAAGATATATACACACATTCAATACGTTTGCGTTGCTCGAAACTCAATTGACCCTCCGCCATTTTGCATGATCTCCTAGAAATCAACATGCATTGTGGGTAAACAGAAGGAATTTATATTATCAACCAAAGTTTCTTTCTTAATGAGGTTCTGAGAATATTTTTTTAGTTTACATTCTCACAGCCATAACTAGTGTTGCATAGTAAGCCATGTAGAGTTTGGTGTTGGCGACATAAACATACCAACATATTATGTATGAAATATTGTTTGTAAGTAAACGATTTAAGTTGTAAAAAATTAACGTAAACAGAATCAATATTTAAGTAAGACGTTCTTCACAGATATTAAATGAAAATTACTTTTGGAACATACAGTGAGAATAAATAAGTGACTTGAGTGGGATTCGATCGTAGGACTATTTAAATATGAACACAGCACTGTAGAAGTGTAAACTTAAGACTTCTAACTTGAGCACTGACACCGCATATGTAGACCAAACTATTGTCCACAGACCAGGAGAAAATCCCTGCGTCGGGATGTAGTTTCTGGTGCGGTGCGGGGGCAATGTTACTAATCAGCTGGACTAGAGGGCTGCTATTGGTGGGAAGTTAGAGTTTTACGCTACTACACAGACTGAAAACATCAAGCAGTTAAGAGTAGCGTGTAGTGAGTGCACCTCTAATGTGTTCTGCGGGTGTTGCGATAATATTCTAGATTAAATCACTGTGCCGCTGTGAGGTAATCTTAAAGCCGTATCCATTAAAACACATGAAAGATTGTCGTCTGTTGTTCGTTCAGTGGTTGTGGAACGAATGCTTTTAGGATGGGACGTCACTCACCGCGAAATCTTGCGCATGCGCGTATATCGAATTCCTATCAGGGCTTTTCTCCTGGTCTGTGGACTGTATCTGTGCAACAGCCTACGCTTACAGGCTTTATGAACTGTTCCCGGAACTCACAGCTGAAGACAAGGCTGCAGTGTTCTGAAGAACATTACTGGAGATTTACTGCACTAGACCGCCATTTTACTGCAGGTACAGGTGCAGACAAAAGAGATAAGATTATAAGTGTGGGCGAAATTAAGCCTCATGAATACTTCCCATTGTGAAGATGTCTGGCTTTCGTGTTAGCCAGCTCACTTTTATCACAAGTCCGGAAGGTTTATTGCTGAAGGAAAATTAAAAATCCTTGGATATAAAATTAATGTTAAGATAGCAGTAGTTGAGACACATAACTGAAATTCTTTCTTGTTGGGCGTTCAGTAAAACAATTACACAGCTATAAAATATGATAAAGGTGACTGCGCTGACTGGTTAGATAATTAAAAGACTGAAGATTTCGCGGGGTTACCATGTTGTTATTTTTTCAGTCGATATTTTAACAGAAAGTGCATTACTTCCATATATACATATATATAATCAAAGAAAATTACGATAATAGTGTTGGTCACGCCTCAGAAAATCGAAATGAAGTAGTGTTGATAAATGAATGCTCAAGAAGTCGCGTGTTAAAGCAAAGTAAATAAACCGAATGGTGAGGTGGTACTTCAATTGTCTTACCCAAATATCTTAAAAAATCGTAATTTTCAAATTAAAAGTAAGGAGGTAAACACGAATTCTAAGAGCCTCTTCTGGTCTATTTTATGAATTACATAATTTTCAGATCAGCGATATAGATCAGTAAATTCTTAAAAACATGTTTTTTAGTTGCATCGTTAAATCGTTCTTGTTTGTTTATTTATTTTTTACGTCAGCGTTTCAGATCATTGATAAAAACGAGTATGTTTTTGCAGTTGATACAACAGTTATGGAAAAAACAGAATGTGGCTTAAACTGAAAAACGACATGTTACTGTGGCAAATAACAAGCGAACACAGTTTTAAACTTTTAGTAATGAGACTGCTCAGCGGTTTTCTGGGGGAACAAAGACAAATGGAAACAAATAATGATGCATAATTTAATAAAAAAAATAGAGCAATTCGATGGTATAATATTTAAAACGAATGACAATGAGTAGGTTAATAAAGTTTCTAGACTCTAACGAAGAACATGAAATTAAATTTTAAAAATAACACGCTTGGAGATTGTGGAAAAGAATTTTTTTAACACAGCCGCAAACAAAACTTTTCATTTTATACGGATCAGAAGTTCGGACAATAGTAGGAAATATGTGTACCGGAAGAATTAATGCTTATGAAATACGTTCTCCGATATCTGTAGTACGCGAACTCAAACTAGAGGTCAGCACAGGTCGAAATTTTAGAATTTCACTCGACCTCAGGAGCATTTGGACCAAGCCCGAAATTTATCTTCAAATATGTTACTCCAACCCCACCCAAGCCAGACTTCCTTTTTTCCAAGGTCGAACGAAGCCCGATCTATTTACAATCTGCCCAGACCATCGTATCATTAATATATATTTATTTTAATGCATAAATGTCAGTAATTCCTGAACGAATTATTTAACGACTCTCTAAGAACATCTGAGGAACGGTACAGGTTTTCGGATGCAGCTACGAAAATTCCCGAGAAAATAAAGTCGTGGGATTTTTTCTTCCGGAATCCGATTGTATCACGATCGTAAGATGAGCGAATAACTTTTTCATTGCGAAAAACGACTGGCCCGAGAAAACCCGAAATATTCTCTATTCCGTTTCAATATTATCATTTGAACCAGGGTCAGGCCCTCACAGACCTCTATCACAGACAGAACGGTATGAATATGTTAAAAATGAGGCTCGTATTCCAAACGCATTTGTTAATAATAATCCACAAGGAAATATACATTTTAATACCAACAAAGAGGAGGCTTTAATGGAGTAATATCATCCGGTCTGTTACTTCAAGTTGATGAACAAAAAGGTTGACTCCGAGGTGAGAAGAGATGACAGCGCCCCTCTAACAGCAACATTTCGCTACTGGAGTTCAACCCCCTCCTCCCACCCGTCCGCCGCTTTAAAACACTCCAAATGTTTATGTCAGTGGCTTCAAAAAGTAACAGGTTAAGACAGCTATTTGTGTCTGACTTGCATTCAGAAGATACCAAGTTTAAATCTTCAAAGGCTTTTCGTTGTTTTCCGTATTATCCCCAGGCAAATATTGGAATAGTTCCTTATATTTGTCACGCATATGTCCTTCCACGTTCCTGAGATCTCGTTCGATAATCCATCGCTTCAGAAATTTATACAGTTCCGTAAACTGATTGAATAATGAACAAGCAACTGATTTCAGATTCTCATGGCTGCGATATGAAGATAACTGTCATATGGAACGCTGCACCACGTATCCTGGGAAGTTTACCGACGTTTCAGAGGTACTTTCTGCCTCAGTATTCAGGGAGGTGATGGAGGCAGCAGGCACCTCTGAAACGTCAATAAACTTGTACCAGACTACACGGTGCAACATCACAGAAGACATTCAACTTTGACGGAAAATGCTGTGGGTAAACGGGAAGATTAAACGAAGCTCACATAACCTAACCTCACCAAATCAGAACTACGAAGATCTGAGCACTTGTATGGAATGAGAAACAGACCTGAAATAAACTGGTTCGTTATCGGAACAGCTGGTGCAGTTACATACTTGTTCATATTTAAGAGATCTTAATGCTGGACAAATTATCACAGGGTTTTGTACTTACCGCAGAGTGGCCGCTAGGAACTAAGAACAGGAATCCGATTGCCAGCGCCAGCCATGGGGGCGCCGAAGTCCGCTGCAGTCCCCACATGCTTGACTCAGGCGACCGGTGCTGAATGCTCCATGTTGCTTCCAGAGTCTCTGCCCTCTTCCCCCCTCTCTCTCCACCCACCAGGACTAATCCAGCGCTCCAACTAGAAGCTGAAACTGAACAAGAGCAGGTTCGCTCGCTTGCTGGCTCGAAATATTCAAGATTTCAGTTCCTAGTCGTCCGAAGAAGAAAGGCTTTACCAGTGTTGAGGGAGCAATCCAGCAAGAGACTGTTGAGTTTGGTGGATGTTTACTGGAGATTTTCAGTCTGCGAGTTTGTGCTGTGAGGCGTGAGATGAGAGCTTAACTCCGCCCCGTCCGTCCGTAGTGAGGCTGCTTCAAGAAGGATCTTGGCAGTCTGGCGGAGAAGAGCTACAGCTAGAGAGACAGGAGATCAGCTCACCGGTGGCGGAATGGTCGGCCCCGGTCTGCGGTACGTGTGTGTGTGTGTGTGTGTAAAAGTGTTTTCTGTCTGTATTATCGAAATAGTGTCAAAGTGTTGTGACGACAAAATACGTTGTGTTGTGTTACAGGTTGTTTGCGTCCGTCTCTTGGTTGGTGACCTGCTGTACTGCGGTGAGTTCACTCTTTTGCACACTTACGTCTTCCTCACTCCATCACCTTGCGTCATATTAAAGACAAATATTTAATTGTGTCGTCTGACAAAATTGCCCTACTCATGTGACACTATTTCAGTGACAGCCTACCGGCCTCGCAGAAAACTAAGAAAGTTATGGAATAATAATATTAAAACGTTTCATAGAACATTTATTTTGCGAATGTTAACTGGCTCACTATCGTATACGTTGGCGGGGTTTCGTGTCAATGGTACTGAAACTTCGGTCCATTACCAGAACGATGTTGCTAAAGGCTGTTTAGGCGGTCTTAAACGGGAAGTGTGATTTTTGTCGTTAGAATAGCCCATCGTAGCATCCTCGAGTTCAAGAGAGCTTCAATTCCAAAGTAATGAAGTAACTAACTTTATGAAGCAGATCCGCTAGTTCGCTGCGCGCAACTAGTCAAGATATTACCCGCCATTTATGAAACTACAAGGTTCATTGCCGTGTTCACATCAGCCCTTTCGCTGGTCCCTATCGCAAGCCACATGAATGCAGCCCACACCCTCCCCTCTTACGAAAATATTTGTGGACCTCAAAGCCACTTTGTAACTACCCCGTATCCTTCTGCTTTCCCCCCTCCCTCATGCAACCCCAAACCTTTCACCTTTCCTGCATTATTCGTGGTTTTTATAAGCCTCATAACAAATGTTATACAACGTGTAGGTACGCTTAAAATAAAATATAAAATAAATTGTCTCATTTATTATGTATCTCACATCGTCTTTCTGAATTTGTCGTATGAAGAAAAGATAATTTTCCAAACTATTAACAGTATTGCATCTTTGGCGCTGTAACTGCGTTTAAGCCTGGGCTTTCTCTCGCCGTGGAGGTATTCAGACGAGCAGGACAAAAGAGAAAATCGAAGACAAATATCCGTACCCTGAAGTTGATTAAAAATGATTTGCGTGTGTCTGGTGACCCCTAGATCGGGCGGCAACCAGAAAGTCTAAGCTTCTGCTCTTTTTTTATTAATGTTTGCACGGATTTGTAGAAATGTTGTTGCCTTCCATCGACCGCTGTGCTCAGCGGGAACTCAGACGAGGTCTGCGTCCCATAGCAACAAATGAATTGCGAGAAATTGCGTAGAGGCTTACTTTGAAATGTAGTCGTAACTAGAGGGAGCAATTACACATCATAAAAACTGTGCCCGCCTCAAATTCCATGGAACAGAGTCCTTTGAGAACCTAGTCGTTGCTTACTTGGTCCATAACTTCCTCGACTTCTATAAAACCAAAGGGTTCTTTGGTATATTCGTATCCTGAGTCGAGATCAAACCCTGACGATTAAAATATAGTTAAAAAGTGTTGAATAGCTACAACTTCTCGCATTTAATGATCTAGACTTATATTAGATAGTCTATAGCAAAAGTAAAGTAAGGTAAAAATAACGTGCAGACAGGATGTCCCAGACTCTGGCGTTCTCGAGGTCTTAAGAAAAGGATTAAACCAACTTTGAAGTGGATCTCGACTCTGTCATATCCCGCGCCATGTTTTTCATCAAAATTTATATTTCTCGTCCATTATATGCTTGCTTTTACAATTATTGTTGCCTGACTTCTTCAAATCGTGTTTGAGGAAATCAAAACTTAACTTTTGAATGTTCCCGTTGCCACCCTGCTTTACCCACTGAGGTCCTAGGACTGACAATACGTTCATGGAGTCCTTTACACGCATCTTCATAAGGATTCCACCCTCCTCCTCAGAGGGAGAATTTTACGTGTTTGGTGTTAATTTACCATCCTATTTTTCTGTCACAAGTGTGAACTCACTCACTCTGTGAAGCACAGGCTTTGAGCAGTCGCTCATCTGGTCAAGAAATTCCGCTTTTATGGAATTCGAAGGTTATTACAATGTTCCCAAGAGCGTCTGTCGACTCGTTTTGGTTTGTCCTGCAAGAGTACAAATAGCAAAGTAAGCAGTAAATATGACTTTTGGAGAACACTAGACTTTATCCAACTGTTCTCTCCGTGTTGTTGATTCGTATTCATGTATTTTCACACAGTATACAAATAATTTGCTGCATGGTAAGGGCATATACCAACACAAATCACATTCTACTTCTACCATTCCTACTAAGCACCAAAGAGTTATTTTATTAGTTCGCTTATAATACGCCATATGAATTTTCTTAATATAAGAGTTACAATCCGTAACATGATCCGTATTAATTACGAGGTATTTTCACGAAGTGCGTGCTATTAATGAGTCGTAGTTGGTACGCGCGTATGCTTCGAAGCCTCTGGAGCGTGTGTAATCTCTCCTTTGCATAAACTCAAATCGAAATCGTGGGACGTCACCTTACAAATAATTTGTATTGTCATAACAAAAATCTCATTTAGGATGAAGTACAAATTTTGTTTTGACAATTTCTATGTGGTAATTGCTGAAAATAATGCAGCCTGCTATGTCTTCTTCAACAGTGGACTTTTATGCTGATTTTCGTCAGTGGTTAGTTTTCTATGTGCCTTATATTGGTTACAAAGTTTTGTTATTAACATATGTTGTATTTCGTAAAATTGCTTGAAAGTCCACTCCTTTTTTATAAAAGGTTTCGGCTCCTTTTACTCTCTCAAAATAGAAGGCATACTCGTGATTTTAAAAGAGATTACAAAGCGCTCAGCCATTTTAGTTGTGTCTTTTGTCGGAGGGTCGCTCGTTGTACTATTTCGGAAAAGAAATGAATCGCGTAGTCGACAGCGTAAAAAATTACTTTCCTCTTTAACGAAGTTTTTATCTTTCGTTTCTGATACACGATAGTCTGCAACCACCTGTTCGCCTCTTAGCACGATACGCCCACTTTCGACCTCCTTCCAATCCTGAGAACACCCGTAGCGGCCGCTAGACCCGACCGGGGTCTGTCTGTGTATTCATTCACAAATCTTCCTCCTTTTAACGAGGGACGTCGAGTTCACGACTGTACAGAAGATTCAGTCTCGCCTACGTTTCTCAGATGCTTACAGTATCGTAATCTTGAGATCGCTGCATGGTCTGGTAGTCTGTGAGATGAGCGAGACATGTAGCATTCATGGGGAAGATTGGAGTTGCGTATAAGATCGTTACTTTAGTTCAAGATAAAAAAAAATCTTGGGTGAACTAAACTCCCAGCTAGAATAATATTGTCACGAAGTTTCTGTATTGTCATGGGATCTTTCATTTTCCCATTCTCTCTTACGTACATAATCTAATTAATTAAAATTAACAATTAATGGAGGACCGTATATATTGAAGAACACTCATATCAATATGTTATTTAAAACTGAATGCGACTACACCATTTTTCTTTTCTTTTGTGTCTGTTCTAAGAAATGTTGTTTGAGACACTCTTCTCTAAGACAACTTTTTACACAAGCTTCTCGAATTTTAATCCAAAACTGAACTATGTACCAACTGCTGGAAATAAATGACTGAACCACGGAGTTCAATGAATTGCCCAGACCACTCCCTGCTCCTTATTTCCGAAATAGTCGACCAGCCACAGCTCTTCCATTGTCTTAATAAGTCTCGCAGGAAACTGTTGGCAAGTAGGGAATTGATGTGTTGTGAACCGGTCTTATTGTGGATCTGGAACTGCCCATTTTGAGGACCACTGCGCGGTGCCGGGGAACAGCTGCCTACTCTCCCTTCTCGTCCGACTCCTCTTACCTTTTAGGTGTGGTAACCGCGCCTAATTCTCTTTCCTTTTATGAAGTGGGTATTACTAAAGCAATGATGTGATTGTGGGTCAGGTGTGAGCAATCCATGTTTGTCTGCAGGCGACAGTGACGTAAATTCTATGGTGTATAGTGCTTCATCAGTAAGGTGGGCTTGGTTTGGATGATCAGGGTTAGGTTCCTGGCAGGGAAATACGTTTTTTCGTCTATAATTCCTAACCGTTCTGGAACTATCCACATTCGGGAGGGAGTGTTCTTTCCTCAGGGATAATGCGACCACTTATCTTTTATCTACTGCCGAGGTCTGAATCATAAAAGACTTTTAAGGAAATGGTTGTGGTCTAAGTTAAGGTGATATTCCGGCATTTACCTATAGGGACTGAAGAAAACAGAAAATTCTGTCTGGATACACGGTCTCCGCTTAGAGATTTGAAGGGAGGAACTCCAGTATACGAAGCAGAAGTGCCAACCACTTTGCCGCGAAATTCGGTGTTCAGCTCGAAAGTTGGTATTTCACTCCCAGAGAACGCTTATTGGGGTCTCTGAAAGCCAAGTGCCTAGAATAATATTTGGACCTCAGACGAAGCAACACACGGACGGAAAAAATTAATAAGTGATTCTTTAGTAATTATAATAGCCTAATGTTACTGCGATTAACCTTTTGAAGCCCGCAGCTCACATAAATAAGTTCTATAAACTCAGTTCCCATCTCAGTGAAAAACGCAACTCTTGTCCATTATAAAGATCAGTTTGTTAATGCTGTTTAGGAATATGTAAATAATCGCTGTTTATTCAGATAATAATACGAAACACTTTTCAATATACACTTTGAAAATTGAGCAGAGTTATTGATTGTTAAAGCAGGTGGTACATATAGTTACCACTGGACTTTAAAGGTAATGTAACACGCATGGGGGAAGTATGGAGCGAGGAACACGTTGCCTTATTTTCGGTAAAACAGTCAAGTAGAGATCATTTCGGAGACCTAGACACAGATGGAAGAATAATATTGACGTATGTGTTAAAGATATGAAGTGAAGTGACGTGACTCCAGGTAAGTTCCACAGTGACGAGCGTTCAGATTACGTAACAACGGGGAATGGGAATCCTTTGACCAGCTTAACAACTGTAAGCTACTGGAGAACCTTCATAGTCAGTCAGTAGTTAAGATCAAATCCGTAAATTACAGGCAACGTACGGAGACAGCAGTCGGTATGAAAGAATCCCTCAATATCGTCTTCTGGAAAACAGAAGTATTACAGTAAGAATGCCAGATTTATGTTTGAAACTGCGCTTAGTTTTGAACGAAGCTGAGTTCATATCTGTGATAGTCATTTCATACACGCCATTACTCATTTCAGGAAGCAGCTGCAAAAAGAATATTTCCCTTCCTGTGTACGTTCTTTACAGCTTGGCATTCTGAGTGTCCCTAAAAGTTCGAATATGAAGTGAACGTAAACCATGCACTTGAGGGATATTTTATGACCGATTGAGTGACCACCAGCTTCTCAAAAAGGACTTTACTCCGGTTAGTTAAAGAGGAATTAAAATACATTAAATTATCGCTTTTCCCCCTCCGCGTTATGCATGTCTGCCTTCGTCGTTCTGAACATAACCGAGTAAATGAACAAGGTTAGTAGGATAGCAAAGTTAATTTTTCCTCCGTTACGTAATAGTGACGACATCAGCAAGTCGGATTGCTTGAATACGATGCTTTCTTGGTGTCCCACGAAGCCGTTAGTCTTGTTTGCCGCCAGACAATGAATATGAGTGAACCAGGACACATCAGTCAATAAACTGACTGGACGACCGGGGTGTGATTCCCTGGAGGTATGAATTTTTGTATTTGCTACCATGCCGATTCTGCGGACCACCCAGCACGCTATTAAATGGAATTCAAGGGATCTTTTACAGGGGATAAAGCGGCCGGAGAGTAAGGCTAAGCCCTCACCTCCATCACTCTTGTCTAGTGCCTGGGTTAAGAATGAGTGAACGTTTACCTCCATTCCCATATGCGTGTTTAGGGCTTGGTGCTTAGTTCAGCACCAACAGGCATGTTTCACGATTCGTCGACTTTGAAGCCCACTAGAGAAATCTACGTGATCTACAGTAAGTAGAGGCAGGAAGGAATATGACCCCTGTAGTTGTCACGTAGACTGTACTGCAACGCAGCTGGGGCAGAGAAGTTGCCGATCGGTACGGATGTACGGCGATTACATTTCTAAATTTATACGGAAGTTGTTAGGCCCAAGATGAAATGGAAGGCATGCTAATCTTTTGAAATACATGGTACTATTGAGTTTAGAATCTTATGCCTTCCCGCTTCCCTCTTCAGAAACCTTAGACATTAATAGTACATAAAACTATAATTTTGCTATAAATTATGAGATTTAAGGTTTGTGGGGCGATGAAAGTGGGGATTATAGTTTTAGGCTTGTGATGCTGTGTAGTCTACTGCAAATGCAGTCGTATTTTGACCGCAGGGCGTGGGACCTCCAAGCAACAGTGCTGGTAGAAAATGCCGACATTCCATCTCACTCTCTAAAGAGAACATGGGTGAACCGGTCCACAACTGGCCCAAGCTAAGAGACAGGCAGAAATAATATTTGAGAGTGGGAAAAAGATGGGGGATCATAATGAGCTGCTTAAAACGGCCAAGGAACTGCGATATCTTTTTGTACTCTTAAGCATTTGACCGTTATCTTTGCGTTGTTGAGGAAAATATTTTGAACTATGGAGAAGGGAGCTGGAGCAGCTGGATAAAATTGCATAATAAGATACTTAGTGATTTTCTGGACATGTAGCACTTAAGGGAGAGACGAGAAGTGTGCACTGAAGTTTGGTCGGAAAACATGAAAGAAATACGGGCGTAGATGGGAGGATGATATTAAAATGGACGGTAAATAAGAAGGGCGGAAGGGGGGAACGTTAAAGCAGGCGGTAAACTTTGTTACCACTCCTCTGTAGAGGATTAAATTGTGGAGATGGATGTCCCATTTACTTGACAGTCGCCCTCCATACTAGATCAAGTACCTAAGTGAATCTGCCTTCCAGCTGGAATAGTGTTGAGTTCAGTAACCCCTGTTAGAATGGCCCGTCCATTCTGACCGTGCAGTCTTTGTCTTGGACAAGTTTCTACTTATTTGTATCTGAACTTTGCTGAATATAGTTAGTTCACTGTCATGGGTATCCGAATAAAAGTGTCTGCTTATTACATATGATCGAAATCTGCGGACGTAACTGTTAAATAACGTTTGGTAGATAAACAGAACGCGAACTTAACTGTAGGATTCTAGATGGAAGTTCAACAACCACCGCGGGTCGGTTTTAGGGGTGATTCTTCAAAACACCTTCCGAAATAACGCAAATTCTGCTAGCATTTGTGTTTATTTTATGACATTTATATTGTATTTTTGAAAAGTTTCTCTGTTAAGGTATCTCAAGAGATTGTTCCCATAGAAGATCAATGGTTACATCACTAGTTGCAACACCAAATGTTTTAGAAAGGTATCTCAAGAGATTGCTCCCATAGAAGATCAATGGTTACGTCACTAGTTGCAACACCAAATGTTTTAGCTATAAGTGACTGAATGAAGACTTGCCACGTGCTCCTGACATACTGAGCCACTCCTTTCACATCTTTACTGCTGTTTACTTCAGATAATTTTACACCACAGCTCCCTTCTGCATCCTATATTTGGTTGGTTGTGGTTTAGAAGGAATCACAAACACATGTTCGCTTCCATAGCGGCTAATGCGAATGGGGTAACCTCACACGTCATATTAGTAATCTCTCGCATTTTAATGTTGTATTTACTGCCATCCCATCATGCATCAGTGAAAACATATTTCAATACATAGAAAATCGTTCGTTGTTATTATGTTTTGCGTTTGAATCCTCCTCCAGAAGCGAATGGTCGCTCAGCACTGAGAAGTAAAAAAATGTTATTTTACAGTGCCATACATTTTCAAGCACTGATAGTCGTGTTACAAACAATCCACAAAAAATTTCAGTCAAACTTTTATTAGGGTCAAATTGGGTCTATGTAAACGAATTGCAGAAGAATTGTATTCGAATTTACTTATTCCCACGCATTCGACCGTTTCTTAACCTTTACTTGCAAGGACGTTTGAGAATGATTTCCCTGCTTATCACACCTTGCTCTATTTTGTGATTCCGTGAGTTTTAATTCGGAGGTAATGGATAGGAGATATCGATTTATCATGCCTACCACATGACCCTATTACGGAATACTTACAATGCCGTTAGGAAATTAAAATATTTTTAAAAATATAATATAGATTTCATTACTTTTCCCATCTTCCAGAACGAGATGATTGGGTAACAGTTGCATGGCGTTTTTGTTGTTGTATGTGGATTAATTACTCTATATTATGTAGTAGATGTCATTTCATTAAATTAGTTTTGTTTGTCGTAGGTTCTGTACTCCCAGTTGTGTTACCTTACTTTATGAGTTTTGAATAATTTCATATTCCTCCCTTGTTTTGCGTGGTAACGAAAGCCAATCCCATAAAGCTTAAAAATTCAAAGGAAAATAATTATGATACTGTATGGAGACAGTTGTCTTTTGGGAGCGCCATGTAGTCTGGTAGAGATTTACCAATATTTCAGAGGCTCTTGCCCTGTTGAAGGAGGTAGATTGAAGGGGTTTGAGGACAGGGTGCTGAGAAGAATATTTGGAAATAAAGGGATGAAGTAATAAGAAGCTGGAGACAATTGAATAATGATGGACTTTATAATTTGTAAGCTTCAATATATATTATTAGGGTGATCAAATCAGGGAGAATGAAATGGTCAGGATATGTCACACATGTAAGGGAAATGAGAAATGCGTACCAAATTTTAGTTCTAAAATTTAAACAGATGAGATGGCTAGAGGAATTGGGTGTAGATGGGAGGTTAATAGAGAAGTGGACAGAAATAGGGTATGAACTGGATTCAGCTAACTCAGGGTAGGGTTTAATGTCATGCTGTTGTGAACATGGTCATGAACCCTCAAGTTCCATAAAAGGAAGGAGATTTCTTGATCATCTGAGTAACTGTCAGTTCCTCAGGAGGACTTTGCTGCTTGTAATTAACGCGCTGTTCGTAGACCTCGTGAGTGTGGCAATATTGGGAGGGTTGAGTTTCTGAAGGTCGAAGTATAACAAGTGTTTGTTATTTGTTACAGCAATTCTGGCCCACATCATACAACTCAACGGGTTTGTATGGCAGGGTAGAGTCCGGCAGTGGCAGCAGTAGTTATGATACACCTGGCAGCAGTTACAACACTTATCCTGTCACAGGCAGTAGGACTCCACCAGCAAATTGCACTGGATCTGCCTGTTGCATACCAAAATGTTTTGCAGAAAAAGGATCAAGGGTAATTTATTATTAACTTGTAATGTATTCTGAGTGAGAACTCTAATTTGCAGCACTTCTCTTTAAAATGAGATATTGTTGTGACATGATCATTTCTGTTCTAAAGACCTGCTTAGAGCATGTAAGTAACTCAACGTAATACGTTTTAAAAATTAAGTAGTAGCTTTTATAATATAAATTTAACCTGTGTAAGACGTTGTATTCTTCTTGAACTAGTTGGATTTTAGGCTTATAAAGCCTTCTCCATCAACTCTTGTCTAAGAACTGGTCTTTCCGCATCTTTCTTGGATGACCTCCATTTCTTTTGTCTGTGGCACTTTTGGGACCAACACAGATTGAGGGTGTTTGAGAACAGGTTTCTCAGGACAGTAGTTAAACCAAAGAGGGATGGAATGACAGGAAGCTGGAGAAAGCTAAGGAGGATGAGGTGGGCAGAATATGCAGTATGCATGGGGGCACTGATAAATGTATACAAAATTTTGAAGATTTCTGTCTTCTGGGTTATATACAAAATTTTGTTTGGAAACCTTGAAAGGGAGAGACCACTTGGAAGACTAAGGTGTAGATGAGAGGATAATGTTAAAATAGATAAGGGAAATAGGATTCTGGCTTGTGGATTGGTTTCATCTGACTCAGGATAGGTGCCAGTCACAGGCTGTCATGAACATGGTAATGAACCTTTGGGTTCCAGAAAATGCTCTTTAGGAAGGACGCTGCTCCATGAAGTTTGTTGGTTGGCATACCATGTTTGACTCCCGGTAGGTCAGAATAGGTTTGTTTAGATTAGTTTAGCTTAATTTAGACTTTTTCTTTTACATGGGAAGCATAACAGCTAAGAAATTAGTAACTATTTCTAGAATTTTATCAGTCTGGGAAATACCGATTGAAGTGGAGACTGGAAGAAGACTAATGGGATGTTGATGTTGGTGTTGTGGTTTGTAATGCCATGAGGACTTGTTGGTTGATACCAAATATTTGGAGGGTACACTGTATTAAATCCCTGACCATAGTGGCAATATGTACTTCTGAAACATTGGCATCTATTTATAAGACCACATGGTATTACAATCCAGAAGATCAACCAACATCAACATCTTCAGCACTTTGAGGATCTGAAATCTCAAGACTTTTTGCCTTTAAGAAAAATAAATTATGATGCCCTTGGTTATATACATCTGAATTTAGATTTACATGTACAAATAAATAAACAAATATGATTTTTTTTACAATCATAACAAAATACATTTTGCAGAATGCAGAAATTACAAACCTGTATTTTACCATTTATAAATTTTCCTTAGTAACTGTACTTGAAAAGTGTATTACATAAACCTGTAAAGAATTTCCTATATAAATGCCATTCAGCAGTCCTGTGAACAGAGCATCTAGTGTTCCATACCTGCCTCTCATGTTCATCTTCATCAGCATGTACATTATCAGCACAGTTAGAAAACCTTGCACTGCTAAGAATAAACATGATAAGCAGCAATGTATGCACATATTGCTGAAAGCAGTTTTCAGTGACAACAGCAGGTTTTGCATTCTTATGTGTAAAAAAATGGTCAATATAGTGTACACTGAGCACATCTTATGTTCCAAACATTTGCTTCCAGTGAAGATTGAGATATAATGAAAACAAGTCTAGTTCTCTTTGCATATTACAACAAAAGCAATGAAGCCCCAAGGCGAAGTAATGAAAGAATTACAAATTTTACAGAAAATCAGATTTTCTGCATTGTTACAGAAGGGATTGGAAAGAAATATTTGATAAGATTTCTCCCCCCAGTATCAACCCAGAAAACAGAAATCTTCATACTCATCGCTGTGAAAACCTCAAATCTTACAACTCAGAAAATGTTGACATTTTTGCATCTTGCATGTTGTTTTACAGTTGTCATATAAAATAAGCCATCTTTATACACATTACCATGAGAACCTCAAATCCTACAAGGTATTAGAAATGAGATATTAATTATATTAGTGCCTACATTTCTGTTTTAAATGTACCCATAAAATATGTTTGGAAATGTGTCAGTTTGAATAGTGTGTGGTATTGATTTAGTAGTTTGGTAATGGTGGTTATGTGAGGGGAAGACGGTATGGAAAATGAAAGAATATTATGCTGAGCTGGGTCTGAGATTTTAAGGTTGATTGGTAGATTTGCAAGATGTCATGTTGGGGACCACAGGATGAATATTATCGATGAGAGTGAGCACTGATTGAACGAAACACAGTGGGATATTTTAATATTTTTAAACAGAAATCTAAAAAACTTTTGTGTGTTTTTGCAGGGACCCCCTGGTCCCCCAGGCCAAACAGGACCAATAGGACAACAAGGATTTCCTGGAATGGAAGGTCTTCCAGGACCAAAAGGGGACAAAGGGGACCCAGGTCCACAGGGACCTAGAGGACCGAAAGGAGACAGGGTAAGAACTGACAAAAACATGAACATTGTAGTTTACTTGTCATTTCTACTTTTAAACATGGATGCATGGTTCATTTAGTTGTAAAGGTAAAGAAGAAAATCTCAGTAATAAGGTTTAAACAGAGCTTGTATGAAATGTCTTGAAATCTGCTCTTATGATTTACTTTTGCCTAAAAGAGCTTTGAAAAAGAAACCTTTTCAAATTTTCATTCTTGGATTTATAAATGTTATGCTGTTTATGTCATATTAAATTCTATTGCAATTTTAATGTGAGGTATAAAATAAATACATTTTTATTTTCCTATAATGGTCTTCAAAGACCAAGAAGTTATAGAAATGATTTTTAATCCCAAAAAGATATTTTCTAAGTGATATGTACCATACCATATTTCACACATTCCGTATTATTGCTTTCACTCTGATCATTAGAACACAGAACAGAACACTGTGCATCACGGACATAACAGCATAATGTAATATCAGTTTTCTTACCTCTCAGTCAGTATATTGATGTAATTTAGGCTAACCATAACAGAGTATTATGTCTTAGTCTTTAACATTTTTATTTTAAATATAAGAAATGTTGACATTTTTGCATCTTGCATGTTGTTTTACAGTTGTCATATAAAATAAGCCATCTTTATACACATTACCATGAGAACCTCAAATCCTACAAGGTATTAGAAATGAGATATTAATTATATTAGTGCCTACATTTCTGTTTTAAATGTACCCATAAAATATGTTTGGAAATGTGTCAGTTTGAATAGTGTGTGGTATTGATTTAGTAGTTTGGTAATGGTGGTTATGTGAGGGGAAGACGGTATGGAAAATGAAAGAATATTATGCTGAGCTGGGTCTGAGATTTTAAGGTTGATTGGTAGATTTGCAAGATGTCATGTTGGGGACCACAGGATGAATATTATCGATGAGAGTGAGCACTGATTGAACGAAACACAGTGGGATATTTTAATATTTTTAAACAGAAATCTAAAAAACTTTTGTGTGTTTTTGCAGGGACCCCCTGGTCCCCCAGGCCAAACAGGACCAATAGGACAACAAGGATTTCCTGGAATGGAAGGTCTTCCAGGACCAAAAGGGGACAAAGGGGACCCAGGTCCACAGGGACCTAGAGGACCGAAAGGAGACAGGGTAAGAACTGACAAAAACATGAACATTGTAGTTTACTTGTCATTTCTACTTTTAAACATGGATGCATGGTTCATTTAGTTGTAAAGGTAAAGAAGAAAATCTCAGTAATAAGGTTTAAACAGAGCTTGTATGAAATGTCTTGAAATCTGCTCTTATGATTTACTTTTGCCTAAAAGAGCTTTGAAAAAGAAACCTTTTCAAATTTTCATTCTTGGATTTATAAATGTTATGCTGTTTATGTCATATTAAATTCTATTGCAATTTTAATGTGAGGTATAAAATAAATACATTTTTATTTTCCTATAATGGTCTTCAAAGACCAAGAAGTTATAGAAATGATTTTTAATCCCAAAAAGATATTTTCTAAGTGATATGTACCATACCATATTTCACACATTCCGTATTATTGCTTTCACTCTGATCATTAGAACACAGAACAGAACACTGTGCATCACGGACATAACAGCATAATGTAATATCAGTTTTCTTACCTCTCAGTCAGTATATTGATGTAATTTAGGCTAACCATAACAGAGTATTATGTCTTAGTCTTTAACATTTTTATTTTAAATATAAGAACACTGAAATCTGTAAGGATGAAATATTGTACAGGGATCTAAACTCTTACATGTGGTGAGTGAGTGATTATTGGTTAAGCACAGTCTACCGACTCACATATTTTTACTAGCAGTGAAGATGTTAAAACTGACAAACAAAAACTGCCTGCTGTGCTGAAGAGACCTACGAGGTTGATATTGATAGTATGCAGAACATCTAGTTATTTTTATGTGAATTTTTGGGATAGCATATGAAATGAGAAGATTTTCTGAGGATGGCGAAAGGATTTTCTTTTGACAGTTGTAGTTACTGATTACAGTATACAACATATACAGAAGAATAGACATGATTACCCTTTGAAACCCAGTGGTAGCTAGTGTATTTCATGACTGTATCATTAATGTTGTACTAACAAATTTCAACTGAGTTTAAAATTTTCTACGAATTTATGTTGTTGTTGCTGAGACCACTGCTGTTATTAATACCGCTATTTTTATTGCTGCTACTGTTTTTATTATTGCTGTTTTTTAGTTGTTCCCGTATTGAGGATATCTCATATTATGCAATACAGGGTAGTTTGAATTTATAATTTATTATGACTGTTTTAGGGTAAAATGGGAATGCCTGGTTTCCCTGGCATAAATGGCATACCTGGTGTGCAAGGTCCACCAGGTTCACCAGGTCTTCCTGGCTTGGATGGCTGTAATGGAACTGATGTAAGTTCACAGCATACAGAACAAATTATAAATTACTTGTTATGTACATATTGTGCAAGGACATGATAATTGGTGAGTATGAAGGCTGAACTGCAATGTTCGTTGAACATTTTAAAATGAAATGAGAAAGAAAGAACAGATTTCATTGTTTGTTTGGAATTAATTTAAGAAATATGGAAGTATCCAAAATTTTATTATGGATACTGAATATTAATAGCAGAGTACAGGTTTACAATTTCTCCATTGAAAGACCCAGATGTGATATGAACTCAGGAAAAAAGAAAGTTGAGAGAACTTTGAATAATAAAATCTGACTTCCATTGGTATTAATAATAAGTATAGAAGAGATTTAGTTGGAGGTACTTGAATGTATATGAGTTTTGAAGTTGTGATGATGGTGAAGATGTTGATGTACTTTTATTGAGTTAAAATGGCTTGAACAGCACTTTTAGTGGTGCTGTTATGCATGCGAACTTATAAGTTTTCTCACATATATAATCACTTGTCAAGTTCAAATCAGGACTTCTAATAGGTGAAACCCACATATAGTATTCTGATTTTTTTGTGTATGTTGCTACCCCTGCACCCAGTGGGAGATGTTTGGGTGGAATGTTATGTGAACTATGAAGTGCTTTCTAATGGACTGTAATTTGTGTTTTTGTGGCTATTGTAGGGGCCTCCTGGAATTCCTGGCTTGCCAGGAGAGCAAGGCCCTAGAGGTTTTCCAGGATCTCTTGGTGGAAAGGGTGAAAAAGGAGAGGCTGCCTATGCTGGTCTGTTTCCAAAAGGACAGAAAGGAGAACCAGGTTCAGATGGAGTGAGAGGACCTCCTGGTCCACCAGGAACCTCGGGAGAAGCTGGATATCCAGGACCAAAAGGGGAAATAGGTCCTGTGGTATGTTTGACTTTTTTTGCTGTGAAGAAAGAATAATGAATTTTATGATATTCTTTTCCTCTGCACATCACATTTCAGTAATGCAACTGAGCAAGGTAGAAGATTCGCTCATATGCTCTCTTCCTTCTAGGAGTACCTGGTTTGAATTCTGGTCTTAGATTGAACTATAGTGATTTAAGGTTTTTGTGGTTTTATTCAATCCCATTTTTCAAATATTGTGACAGTACCTTAACAGAAATCATGGCTATTTCTTGCTAGTCATTCCAATTCAGTCTTAAAAATCTTCCTTTTATCTTATTTGACACTACATAATTTCTGTGGATGATGAAATAAGTTACAAATTAATGAAGTAAATACAGTAATGCAGAGCCCACAACTTCAGAAATCTTGTAATTAAGATTGGGACTTAAAGAAGGAGTCCTATGAATCCCGTAAACTAGGGCTCACATCTTCCATTTCTGTCTAAATCTCGATTTTAATGACAATGGGAGTTGTTTTATACTTTGTTCAAGAACAACCTACGTTATTCATGCCATCAATGTGCTAACACATTTTAACACACACATTTCCGCACAGACTTCGTAGAAACATCTATAATCATGCTATATTTCGTTTACTAGCTACAGTTGTTCAGTACTTATTGTATAAATAAAATTTCCATGGTTCACATCATCTTTGTTTTCCTTTTTCATTCAAAATTCCATTTTATATAAATACACATGTGATGCCTTTATCTGTATTATACAAATACACATGCTTTACATAATTTTTTAACTTGTATACTCTGACATTGCAGGGGCCAACAGGACCTACTGGCATAAAAGGAGAAAAAGGCAATATGGGTGTTGGATATGAAGGACAAAAGGGACAGAAAGGAAATAAAGGTGAAATAGGACCTGTTGGAAGTCCTGCAACTCTCCCATACACAGGGCCAAAGGGCCTCACAGTTGGACCTGTAGGAGATAAGGGTGATAAAGGGGAA
>NW_019059805.1:1184536-1221482 GCF_000696155.1 Zootermopsis nevadensis
ATTCTTTTAAAAAAATAAGTAAAATAAAAATAAAAAGTGCTTCATAAACAATGTGTTCTTCTTCAAACATTTATACATGCATATGATTTCTCTCACTATAGGGGGAAACTGGACCTTATGGACAAAAAGGAGAACCTGGCATGACTGGAGATCCTGGTCTTCCTGGAGAGTTTGGAATGAAAGGAGAGAAAGGGTTGCCTGGTGCTCCAGGAAGTAGAGTGAGTGTGTTATATATTCATTGTTATATGCATAGAAGTATGTATTTCAGTAGCCTTGAAACTGTGCAGATATTGATTAGGTTGGTGGTAAATAAAATTGTGTACCATATTTCATAATTAATTAATTAATTTCTCATATAATTATGCACTCTTGTTGTTTGTTATTGGTGGACAGGGTGCTAACAACTCCTCACGATAAAATATCAACATGTTATAAAGTACAAAACGAACACAAATTATCTGAGTAGTTTCAGATATTTATTTAACAAAAACTATACAGAAATGAAACTTGCATCATTAGAAGGGGAAGTTCAGAAAGTTTTGTAACATGTTGGAGAAGTGAAGTAGCTCCAGTGATGGCTGTTCCCTTTTGTAATGCCTGACAATGAATATGTTAATATGTTTTAACGAAACCTTGAAGTATGAAGTGTGTATTCTTTTTTTGATTTATTAGCATAATTAATTCCTGTGTAGTAGAAATTGTAATGATTATTTTCCATTTTGAGGCACTGAATTACACATGTTCTGTTACATTTCAAGCGTTACAATGGATGGTCCATGGCATGTAGGTGATAGAATATGTAAGGTATGAAGAAGTAATTGTCTCTGTAGTAGATGTGTTTGAATGTAGCATTTTCAACAACAGTTGTTACATGTGAAGAGACACTCTGTCTAATGATGCTGATTTATGATCCTGGTTTAATGTAGTTCAGAACTCATGGTATTTTTAAACCATCCTATTTTCTATTTTCCTTTTCTGAAGAAAACAGATTAGTCACTCGGTTATGAAATTCAGTACTTCCTGCTAGCAACATCTGATTTCCTTTTGATAAAGTTTTGTTTGTCCTTTCAGTATCTATATATAGCCATCACAGTACAAACACAGGCCCTATGTCCTGGTGTTAGTGTACAGAGATTTCTTAGTGTATCTTCTATTTAAGGAAATTTGACTCTCAATGACAATTATCAGTTGGAACAAAAATGCTACAAAGAATATCATGATTAATTTATCTCCATTTCTACTCAGCATATAACAGTAAACACTCATGAAAAAGAAGTATTACTTGTTTGCTACTTCATCTATGAGGTACATACAATAAACTGCTTGCAGTTCTGCAATTCATTGTTTCTGTATGCATGCATTCAAAACATTTTTCTTTTGATGTAGGGTCGTGATGGTTTCCCAGGACCTCCTGGACCTATAGGGCAGAAGGGTGATCGAGGATATGATGGGCTTGATGGCTTAAGTGGAAGGCCTGGATTGAAAGGAGAGCCAGGACTTGATGGTCTGTCTGGACCACCTGGATTACGCGGACCACCTGGACCTCCAGGAGTAAGTATTCATTCATAATGGCAAAGTGCTGTAAACTACAGAAAATGTTTTGTAGTTTGAAATACTTGTACATATCATAATGTGTCCTATATCTGCTTTAAATTATGCCATAATATTTATATCTTATAGGTATATCACTTTTTTCTCCTTGGTAATTGATGGCCTGGTAATTTAGGAATCTAATATTCCACTTGTTCATAATAATGTTGTTTAGTATACTTGTGTAAAGGTCAACTTCGTACTAAATTTGTTAAAAATGTTTTATTAGCATATGTGGAGAAACAAGGACTACTGAATGTTTCAGTAGGAAGTAAATTTGCATTCTATTGTGAAAGTAGGTAACCAGGAGTAATATGAAACATCATTGCTTGACAGTCCTTCTCAAACTATGTTCTGCAGATCTCAGATTATAATTTTAATTCTTTGAATATATAATTATTTTCATATGACTCACATTTGTAAAAGAAATGCATAATATAAATGACATATCTGCCCCATTTGTCCAAATGTTTATTCTCTAAAATTTCTTAATTAATTTTGATGACATTTGATATTAGGGGTCTGTTTCATTGCTTTAAATTTTTTGTTTTTGTTTTAGTCCAGTATAAGTCCAGCCTGAACAGTAAACTCCAATAAAACTGTTGATTTTATTAAAACAACTCATTGTTCAAGAAATAGTGTAAAATATAATCTCATTACATCCACAACTTATATCTGAAACATTCTGATAGTATGAATATTTAATGAAACACAAGAATTAATAATGTCTGACCCCTGTAAAAGTAAAGCTGTCCTGCTACACGCCATAGAGGCACTTGGTGGGGGTACAACTCTTAATTATTCTTAACCTTAGCACTAGATGGGGTGAGTGGTTAGCATCATGCCCCAGCCATGCTCTACCCCTGGGAAAAAACTCCCTGGTACCTACTGGATAGGAGGCTGGGTGGGCCTCAGAGCTAGTCTCGATGCAGAGGCTTGAAGAAAAATCTTTTGTTCTTCCTGTTTTTCTTAGGATTTGTTCTCAGCTGACTTAATGGAAAATAATTGCTGATATTTTCAAATGATTTTAACTGAAGATGTGACTTTTTACATTAGGGTGGGAAGGGAAGACCTGGTCTTCCAGGGCCACCAGGCCCAAGAGGATTTCCTGGACCTACAGGACCCAAAGGTTTAGATGGATATCCAGGAGAATCAGGACCTCGAGGACCTCCTGGAAATCTAGGAGGACCAGGGTTGCCAGGAACACCTGGGACAGAAGGCTTACCTGGTGATAAGGGGGGTAAAGGGGAGCCAGGTCTGCCAGGTAAGATGATTGGTGTTTTAGGTATCTTGAGGATTCAGCATCATTAGAGTTGAAATTGCAATGTGTCAGTTATCTTCATCACATCAAAATATTCTGTGCAGTCACCTTGTTATATTTAGTTTTCTTGTAATATTGTAGGTTTTCCTGGGGATACTGGTCCTAGAGGCTTTGCTGGGCCACCAGGTCCACCAGGACCCCGTGGATTTTCAGGCGAGAAGGGCCTGTCTATAGTTGTGAGTATTTTTTAAACCCATATTAGTACCATACATTTTTCTTAATAATGTAGTTACCTTGTTAGACTGAGAAACTGTAAAGTAAATTATTGATGCAATGTCTAGTGTCATTTTAGGTTATCTTCTCTGTTATAATGACAGTATATGAATAATGAAGTTCTTGTGGGAAAATGGATGATTCAAGAGAAATTTGATTTGGTAGTATTTTATTAAATTCTTGGATTGGTCATTCTTTAAATCATGTATACCTGGTCTCTTGAATGATAAGGCTTTGAGGTATTATGTACAATATATAAACATGATGACATTCATATATAAGATTCACTTTTGCTTCTAGCCTAGCAGAAAAAGGACACATTTATAGTTGATAACTATCTGAAATTTTAGAGTCTATGTGGAAAGATGTTTTTTATATAATTCAATTATACTATATAAGGATACATTTTAAGAGAAGATACCCTATGTGTTGTAAAATAATTATTTTACATTAAATTACAGAACAAGTTTAAAGTTTTTGCTACTTGTACCATGATATTTCTTTGTGTAATAAGATGTTTTATCAATGTAGAATTAAGAAAACATCCCCTATAATTAAATTATAGAATAGCTAACATGTTGTAAGTTTTATAATTCAAAATATTGACATGCATGTGTATGTTAAAGTATATTCACACAGTGCTACATATTTCAGTGTACAAATTACTTTGGGACATATTTTATCAGTGAAAGGTTATCCTGATCATTTAATTCAAATGACAAGGGAGACATATAAAGACATGGTCATCAGGACTGACAGAGGGGAATTGATAAGCTTTACACAGTGCATAAGACAGATATACCACTACCACCATGCTTTTAACAAAAGAAGGTAATTAAGTGGCTACTCAACAGAATATCAAATTATAACATAGAAATGTCAGCTGAGAAAATTAAAAGCATTGTCTTTTGTGGCAAACTTCAGACAAAATCAAAGATTAGGATAAATGATAAAACTTTCAGAACTTCATTTATTAAGGTTGTGGTATATATCTCATAATTGTGGCTGACCTGACAGAGATCCATAAATTTCAGAGCATGTATATGGTATAATAAGGTGTACATTAAAAAATAAAACTATGGAATGATATAACACTTTAATATCACAGTGTGATCGCAGCACCTGTACTTATGCATGGTTCTAAGAATTGGGTCATTATTAGAGCAGACAATAATAACAGCAGTATGTGTCTGGTCAAACCTTCAAAGATTAAGTACAGTACAACTATTCAGCTGCCCTTAGGCATTATTTTTGTGAATGAAGAAATTTGTGAATACAGACTTTATGGGCATAAATACAGTATGATTATTTCAGCGGTATGTTATCAGACTTCCCTACCTTCAATGGCCTCAACTGACTCAGGATTACTTCGGAGGTCATGGATTCCTATTCGAAAGTTGTTCTCTCTGAGTCCCTCTATACACTCCTTCAGTTTGGCCCTAACATTTTGAATCACTCTGTATATTTGATTCATAGAACCAAGACGAACTGGACCTACAAATCCAAAGGAATCTGAGATGTTCGAGGACCAAGAAGATGCTGGAAAGACTCCTGATGAGACAGATAAGGCCATCTGTTGTCTATCTTGAAGATGATGCTTACCTTCTCTCTGTGCATCTCTTCTTTTTAAGGGACCAAAAGGAATGGATGGTGCTCCTGGGCGAGATGGTGTAAAAGGTCTGAAAGGAGAAAGAGGATATCCTGGACCTCGAGGAATTCCTGGAGATTCTCAACAAGGGATTGCTGGTCCTCCAGGATTAATTGGACTCCCTGGAGAAAAGGGCAGGGATGGAAGACCAGGCACACCTGGGTATCCAGGTACAGAAATGTTTGTAGACTGAATTTTTAGTTCCTCACAAACACATTATTTACACAATTGTAGTTATTTTTAGTATATAATATATAATATGTTACTCAGATACTAGAGAAAAAATGGGATTTCTTCTGAATGGAATTATAAATGAATGTAAACACTACTTAGGAAACTCTAAATATGAACGTGACAGCTTTAATTTTTGTACCTGCCTGATCAACATTATTGTAATGGTAATGAAGAATGGGAAGTCAAGAGTAATGAGTAAGAGTTGAAATAAATTTCATGAGGCACATTGTATGTTATACCCAAACCAGTCATAAAGGACAATGAGACATAATACCAAACGTTGTGGTTGTGTGGCTAGCACCATTTCTTTGTATTTGGGAGGTCCTATGTTCATATCTCGTTTTAGAGACCAGATATCCTGACTGAATTTTTCATGGTTTACCTCAATTCCTCTTTGTGTTGGTGATATTTGATCATCTTTTTGGAAGATGAGTAATGTTATCACAAGGACCGAAGTGTGTAAATATCTTTATTTTATAATTTTGATATAGCATCACGTCGTCCCGCGCTGTAGCCGTGCGGTCTGAGGCATCATGCTTCGGACTGGCGATACGGAATGCGCGCTGGTTTGAGTCTCAGGGGAGAAATTTTCTCATGAGGTTTCGACCAGTGTATGGGACTGGTGCCAACCCAGCATCGTGAGGAAATTGGGGAGCTACAATTGGTAGTGTAATCTGGTCATGAAAACTAGCAATGGCTGGGGGTTCATCGTGCTGACCACACATCACTTTGTATCTGGTTGGATGATCGTTCACCTCTGCTTAGGCATGTGAACGTGAGGCCAGCAGTCAAGCTAGTTGGCTTTGGCTCTCTGGAGCTGTTACGCCATGGATTTTTTATAGCATCACATCAGCAGAGTGAAACATTTGGTAAATTTAGTCTGTTTTCATTTTGTTTGCAGGTTCACCAGGTGACAAAGGTGAAATTGGAGGTCGTTGTCAGGACTGCCATCCAGGATCTCGGGGAGAGAAGGGTGACAGAGGTCTTGATGGAATTGCAGGTCAGCAAGGTCCACGTGGTCCTCCAGGAGAAAGAGGATATCCAGGAGAGGTTGGACAGGATGGAGTTCCAGGCCCATTTGGACCCCCTGGACGTCCTGTGAGTATATTTTCTTGTTCAGTAATAGTCATAGAGTGGTCTTGTCAACCACAAACCATGTGATAGACTACATGCAGCAGTAATGAAGATCACAAAACCTACAAAATTAAACAAGGAGTTTACAGTAAAGATCTTGTGGGCTGAATATTATTGAAGCAATAATAAATCGTTATGACTCCCACAGCCTGTCATTGTCCTTATTCATCCTTTTGGCTGGTTTTTCATTATTTTCTACATTGTGAATGTTTTGCAAAGAATATGGAAGGAAGTGATGACATCCTTTTAAGATACTACCCAAGTGTTTTCCTGGAATGACTAGGGAACACAAAAAAACTCTCCAATAAGATAGCCACCCTCGGGGTCCATATTTTAACTGGAGACCTCTCAGATATGAAGCAGAAGTGCTGATGTCTCTACCACAAAGTCGGTAAAATATTTTTGAAAATAGCGTTTGTAAATGTAGTCAAGAAATAATTAAATGATGAACTTAGTTTAATGTGACATGAGATACACAGCACAATTCAGCATACTATTTGAAATACTGAATCCAATTCCTGTATCCCTGTTACGCTTTCTCTGTAATGTGTTGCTTTCATTGTTGCAACATTATCATTACTGTGTTCTGTAATAGATGAAAGAGGTCATTATTATTTGAAATCAGAATTAAAGATCAACTCTTCAGTCTTCATTGTATTGATGTTGAAAGAAAGTTTTACCATGGTGGTAGCAGCTAAACTACTGGTTTTTAGATGTATTTAACCAAGTTCATAGGGCATAAAACATGTTTTACCTCATCAAAGGTCTTAGCAGTAAGCCTAACAAGTAACAGAGTACATTTCACATACAGTAGGACCAGTCTGCTTGTAATATTACATGCTCAGAAAATTATCCATTCATGCACATTTGTTACAGTCTTCATGGCTAGTCATTGTGATTAAAAACTTAAACTTACAGAAAAAACCTTGGCTGCTTGTATATTAAGAGTTAACCATAAAATACTTTGTAGGGTCAACCAGGTATTTTAGGCCCACCAGGTGCCCCTGGAGAGAAAGGAAACTCTGTTCTCGTCCCTGAGAATCATACAAATGGATCTAAAGGTGATAAGGGTGACAGAGGGGAACCAGGGCGTGAAGGCGTACCAGGACCAGTAGGACCAATTGGACAACGTGGGAAAGATGGTCTGCAAGGTTTCCCAGGTGCAAAGGGAGAACCCGTAAGTTGAAATACACTCTGACTCCATGGTACTATGTCTTCTTTGACCAGTTGATAGTTATTTATCTGGCTAAGGAATTCCTTGCTTCTGTAGAACCTATGACCATGAATTCCAGGAAATGGATGCTATCCTAGTCATTTAATCAGTACATTTCACATCCATGTTGTTTCAAGTATTTACATTTTAAATATAACAAATTAAAACTGGCATTTCATGATTGAGTTTTACCTAATACCCACTTTTGCTCTCCCAAAAAAAGGCACTTATCTCATTACAAACGTTAACCCTGAGTCATGCCTCATGGCTCGGAGTGGTCTATCCCCCCCCATCTCCATGATCTTTGGAGATGCAGGGTTTGGTGCCCTAAAGAGGCAGTGAGGCAGGAAGTCTGTGTGTGTCCGCCGAGCAGGGTACTTTGCTGGAGGGAGCCTGACTATGGAAGATCAGCTGGTTAATACTGTTTAAGGAAATAATTCCTGTTGATGCTGAGAATGATGCAAAATCCAGAAATACAAAATTCAGTGTTATTTCTTATTAAAGAAGGTGGCACATATAGTTACAACTTGGCTTTGAAGGGTTAAACAGATTCTGCACTATTGTATGTAAAAGAAAAGTCCTAGTACTAAGCACATTACATGTTAAATTCTTAAATTATAATGAAGCTGACTCAGTTTGCCTCAAATATCGAAATTGCCTCTAACTTTCTGCATTCCTAATTTTCTTTATTTAGGGTGAAAGAGGTTTCCCAGGCCAAGATGGTATTCCTGGTGAACCAGGCTATCCAGGGCCTAAAGGTGAAAAAGGACTCAGCATTAAAGGAGAATCAGGCATTCCAGGGAGAAGAGGAGAGAAAGGGGACAAGGGTCAACCTGGACTTTATGGTGTGAAAGGAGAGCCCGGTTTCTGTCCACCTCCACCTTTCAACCTTACTGCAGGTTTGAAGGGGGAGCAAGGAGCTCCAGGTGACAAAGGAGAACCAGGCCCACCTGGCAGGGATGGATATCTTGGAGACAGAGGGTTGCAGGGTTTACAGGTAAATTACAGTCAGCGA
The DNA here is from genome assembly GCF_000696155.1 of Zootermopsis nevadensis. Next base: position 1,192,905 of record NW_019059805.1, read on the forward strand.
CTTCTCTGAGACAAAGGCAGAGCTTTCTTGGGCTGGAAGTGAACAAAATGGGTTACAACTTTAATAACTGTATTACAACAATCACTGCTGTGACATTTTGTAATTGTTTATAATCCTTATGATTGTAACAGTTGATAATACTGTGTATCTGTTAGATACTCGTTTTGATCAGTTATTAAACAGAAAGGCATTTGAAGAGATTTAATAAAACAATTGCAACCCCTTTGTTATGGTTGTGGAGTTCTGATGCTTATGTATTGATAATATTTTAGGACTACATTGTATTGTATGGAATGTGAAGCATCTAAAAATTAGGAACTGCTGTTCAATTATTTTGAACAACCTACAAACAAATGTGGTTTGTGAGCACTTTATATTGGTATATAAAATTTTATGCAGGCATAAGTTACAGTGTCTGTTGTTTGATGTAGGGTGAACAAGGATCAGCTGGTCCACCAGGTGTGCCAGGACCTGTTGGTCCTCGAGGATTACCAGGTCCGCGAGGTGACAAAGGTGAGACTGGACCCATGGGGTTCCCAGGTGAACCAGGCAGAGATGGTAACAGAGGGCTACCAGGCTTAGCTTCAGCTAAAGGTTTGTATCTCTGTGTGTGTGCACATGCGTGCATGCGTATTTATTAGGTATGCTTATTGATAAGGAATTTCATATTTTTATATTGAAGACATTTATGTTGACAAACATTTTATCAACTCAGTTTTTTAAATTTAATCTTTTTTGTTCATTCTCTTACCATTTATTAAATTTTTATTATTTTACTGAGTACCATTCTAAAATTTTTGTATTTTACCACATAATTTTTAGTTTTGTCACAGCACAAGAAATTGATCACATCTGAAAGTAATCCATTTGTAAAATTTGAATTTTTTTTTAATCAAGTGAGCAAATACATTTTCTTTAAGTCTTTCTGGGGCAGGTGTTTAATATTTCACTAATGGTGCATAGTTTGGATTGTTTTACTTATGTTTGTAATATATATAATTTTCTATAGTATTTTTCAGCAGAATTGGTGGCTGAGTCAAGTTATACTCTTTGTGAGTGACCAATCAGCGCAAAGAAGGTCAGTTGGTAAGCAGGGAGACCTCAGTCTGTTCAGAAACGCCGTGGTAGAAGCATCGGCAGCTGTACTGCATTGTTGCCAATTCTTACATTTTCTTTGCGTAGTGTTGTAACCATTGGAATCCAGTGTTCTGCGATGCTACATCTGGCACCACTCTATGTTGTTTACTCACTATCTCGCCCCTCCACCTACCGCCACTACTTTCTACCATGGCACAGGGCATGTGATTGGCGCATGCTTCAGCTGCCAATTCGGCTGAAAACTGTTATAATAAATTAAAACAAAACAATATTCACATATGAGTCCTTTGTAACAGGTCTGAAAGGTGAACCAGGAATTTCTGCACCTGGGCCCCCAGGACCTCCTGGACCATATGGAGAAAAGGGAGAAAAAGGCCTGCCAGGTCCTTCTGGGAAATTTGGTATTCCTGGGAATCAAGGTAGGGATGACTGAATGGCCTGTTTAACCTTTATCATACTCTCATAGAGGATTATTTTGCTACTGGGGTTAATGGTTGAGTGGTATGATAGTGGAACGCATGACCAGATGGGTTGTACATGTACTTGTGATATATGGCCATTAAAGGTTAATGGGCTGATTAGTGGGTTTAAATTTTACTGAGCTGCACTGGTTATTTGCATTCTTTGCATGAAATGAACCCATGTAGGACTGGTTGTGTGTCTGTCCACATGCTGGATGGATTTTGATGAAATATGGTGAGACATTATACCAACGGATACCACCCCAAACTCTTGCTTTTCAATTTATTACAATCGGTAATATGAACATGGCAGATGCATGAACTTGTGAAGTGGGAAAGTGGGAGTAACACTAACACCACTTGATATGAGGTCATATAATGATATATGGCAATAGACCTTCAAAAATATTCAATCTATGTTTTAGTAATTCTTTATACAGTGCAAAACAACATGACAGCTGCATTGGATTTTATATGTATATGTATATATGACATATTATAGGCTGTGTATTACACATATTGAGTAATATGTATTATAGAAACAAAGTAAAGACCCTCTATTTGAAGCTATGCTGCTATCAATAATCAGTTTTCAGCAAACAATGCAATATGGAAGAAAGAAAACAATGTTTAAAGTGTATGTATTTTTAAAGATAATACTAGAAAGAATGCATATGGGATATTTTTACATCTATAATCTATTGATACAGTTATGTGGATGATACTATTGGTGACACTTGCATTGTATACACAATTTACTATAGTTTTCTAGAATAGTTACCAGAGGAAGGCTTTTGTGAATTATTATTATTATTATTGAGTGTTCTGTCTGACAACAGGTCCATTCTTCTGCCCAAAAAGAGTTTGCCAGTTTTCCCTATTCTCAGCTTCTCGTTTTAATTCCTGAAACTTCATCTTCTTTCCTTGTTTAAGGTCGTCAGTTAGCTGTATCAGTCTTCTTCCCAGTCCTCGCTTTCCTTCAACCTGGCCTTCGATGATATCACTCAGTAATCCATTCCTTCTCATAATATGTCCCAGCCAGTTAGCTTGCAGTAATGAATGTTTGGATTTGTAGGGGGCAGGTGGTTTCTTGACTAGATGAGCGACTGCCAGCTTTTCAAGATGGATGTTGCTCAATGGAGTGAGTGAGTTAGTATTTAGTTAGTTTGAGTGTTGTTTTTTCAGTTGGGTGGGTGGTTGATTGAGTGAAAGTGTTGTATTTGTGCTGGAGAACTGTGCAGGTAATCATAATTTTTTTTAAATGTTTCGATGATGATGTGAGATGATATTACTATTTGATAAAAATGTTATTACACTAAAGCATGTAGCAATGTGAACTCATTTACTTGTAATTTTCTGTCTTTGCTGAGTTGTAGCACAAAATTATATTGATACTAGATTTTACTTAACAGGATTGCCTGGATTCCCTGGTCCCAAAGGTGAACCTGGAAGGCCTGGTTTAGATGGTCTTCCAGGTCAAGTGGGATCTAAAGGTGATCGTGCCCCTATTGGACCACCAGGAATACCTGGAGTTTCTGGACAACCTGGTCATGATGGACGGAAAGGTATACAATAAATTGAAATGTAAATTTCAGGTTTTGTTTTTGGATATCTTAATCTTGCACTTGCACGCACACATACAGTGATTCAAAAGTCCATGTGCACCTGTAAGAACAAGTGTTTGTTATGGGAAGTGAGTCAGAAGTCCCTGTGCATGCATGTCCTAGATGGTGCACATGTTCTTTTAACAAACTGTGCTGTATGTTCATCATGAGAAATATATGTGTTATTGCAGGTGCATGAGAACTTTTAAATCAATCTGTGTTTATGTATTTTTTGAAGCCATGCCTCCTCTTTAACTTTACTCATTGCAAAATATAATTTTTAATAGTTTTTATGTAAACATTTGTAAGTTTTATCTTTAGTGTCATATTCAGGCCCCTTTACAGCTCAGTACATGTATATTGATTGTTAATGTTTTCCTCTTTTGCTCTTTAGCTAGTTCTATCCTGAAATTCACTGCCAGGAGTAGATTCAACCTGGCATGTTTACCATCATTCAGCACACATCTCTTATGTCTAAATTTTGTGATTTTTCCTCAAGTTCACTCTAAGGCCCTTTCTGTGGTATGACGCATATATGCTCATTTTACAGTGTTGGGTTATAAACTTTGAAAAGGGATTTGATGCTACTAAAAATAGCCTCAGGCACTGCTGTGTTTTTTTAAATACACACACCAGTCCCTAAGAACATGTTCTTCTTTGGTAGTCTGCTTTATAATAGGTGGGAAATGAAACAGTTCATAAGATGGATCCTAAAGGAATAGGATGTGAGGATGAGGACTCGATTCATCTGACTCAGAATAGGGTCCAGTGGCAAGTTCTTTTTAACACGATAATGAACCTTTGGTTTTTATGAAATGTGTTAGTTTTCTTGATTGGCTTTGATTATTTGTTAAGAAAATATACTGTAACCATGATAAACAGATATAACCTATAATGAGAACTTCAAAGCTTTCACAGAATACATAACTTTTTAAAAGAATTTTTGTAGAATTTAAAAATAACAACAGGGCAGCTTTGTGAAATTTATGTATTTAGCTTCATATTTTATAGCAAAAATTAATGAATAATTGTAGCTACTCATTTCATGTTTGATATTATGAAAATGGATCTTAATCTTAGTTTTCCATCTGTAGGGGAACCTGGTATAGTTGGTGAACCTGGACGTCCTGGCCTGCCTGGTTTCCCAGGAAGTAAGGGTGACAGAGGTGTACCTGGAGCTGATGGAGCTAAAGGATTTCCAGGACCCCGTGGAATGCCTGGTTTGTAATTTATTATGATTTACAATTGATTAACAAGAAAGTAGATTGTATTTAACTTTTTTATCTGTTATAAATTTTTGTATTTTTTAGCAGAAAAATTGTTCAAGGGAAATCAGTACAGAGGTCTCAGATAAATATGAACTTCTAATGAGAAGCTGAAGATAATTAGAATTAGTTATATTTTAGTATTTCTCCTAGTAGTGAAAGAAGGTTCAGTTGATTACATCTATGCCTTGCTTTTGCTAAGTACAAAATGTTGTATTCTTATGCTGTACTTGATACTGTTAGAGTACAATTTTGATATATTGTGCTGAAGAATAAAGGAAGAAACTTTTATTTCTAGGTGTCACTGGTACGCCTGGTCTTGATGGTTTCCCTGGTGAGAAAGGTGACAAAGGAGCCACTGGAATAAATGGTTTCCCAGGTGAATCTGGTCCTGATGGACCTCCAGGTCAACCTGGTTTCATTGGATCAAAAGGTGATATTGGATTACAAGGACCTCCAGGGTTGCCCGGGCCTGTTGGACTACTTGGTCCACAAGGCGAACCAGGTCTTCCAGGATTGCCGGTATGGATCTGCTATCTTTGCACATGTTACTGCATTCTGTTCTGCATTAGGAATATTGTGTACCATTGTATTTATTCTTTTAATGAGTCAGTTGGTAGAATTATGCAGTGAACCACAGTGATCTCTTAAGCTTCAATACCATTGCTGCAAGAACTACTAAAATTGCATATTTATTTTGTGTGATGATCAGTTTTTTATGCACATAAGATATGAAACAACCTTCTAATGGATTTTATTTTCACTTCTATTTACCTGCCAAACAGTCATTATCAAGGCTTTTATTGTATATGTATGCCACTGTAAATTATAAAATTAAAGAGGCATATATAACATTTTTAACATTGATGGCTGTAATAAAATACACTTAAAAGGGTTTAATTATTGATAGAGTTTATCATTGTTATTTGGTTAAAATTTTTGTATACACAATAAACATTTATGATGTATCTTATTTGATTTAGTTTTGATTATATACATTAAGCCCTTGAATATTGTAATTAAATCGAATATAATAGGGCATGAATTTATATTTGGCTTCTAATTTCTAATTTAACTCTGTTTTCAGGGCAAGAAAGGGGATGCTGGTCTTGTTTCTGAAAAAGGTCAGAAGGGAGAGCCAGGTTTACCAGGACTTAGGGGACCTGAAGGCTTCCGGGGTACTGATGGAAGACCTGGCTCAAAGGGAGAACCTGGGTTGCCAGGTATTGGCCGACAAGGACTTCCTGGCACGAAAGGGGAATCAGGTATTCCAGGGGAATCTGGAATTCCGGGAATACCAGGGCAGAAAGGTGTTTCAGGTGTACCAGGATTTCCAGGACTTAAGGGAGACACAGTAAGATTCTCTTTATTTCGTTAAAAGTCTGTTGTATGATCATTATTTTGTAATTTTCAGTGATGTGTGAATGATCAATCAGTTTATTTTCATCTTTTCCCTGGCCGTGAAATAATATAGTCAGTGAGGTTACAGATGTTGTGATCTGATCTAGCTGATGCATCGAGGCTGGTTCTCCATTGCATGTAATTCTTCTATAGACTCTGTGTTAAGAGACAACACTATCATGAAAAATGTTTGATTATGTTTGGATACAGAGGTCTCTGTAGAGTTATAGTTTCACATAACAGTATTTGTAGAATGAGATGTGACATTAAGATATTTCAACAGAAATTTAATTATGTTGAATAGCACTGCACTTTTAATGTACAAATAATGTACCAACTATGCCCCTTACATTTGGGCTCTGTAGTTCATGACTGTCATTTTCTAGTGATCTAAAAATTCTTACAAATGCATTTGGAAGAAATTATACTTCCTGTACTTAAATACTCTGTAGTAATTCCATCTGTATTCAGCTCCCATGGCTGTTATCTTCACCACATTTTGGAAGTAGATAATGTTCATCTACCTGTGATACTATGCTTATGGTGGTAAATCATAGATTGCTATCACAGCTTGAGTAAAATATTATCTTGGAATATGACTAATTATATCATTCGTAGTAGCATTCCTTCTGTCACAATCTGTTTATTACTTCTGCTACATTAAATACCACAAAACAGGCATTCACTTGCAGCTTAAGTAACTTGGATAGCCTTAAAATGAGTGATCAGAAAGTAACATGAATGAAGTTGTCTGTATTTAAGACCAGATTTTCCTTTCCTTCAACTCAAAATGTCACTCCCTGTCACATGCATTAAGCATCATTATATTCTTGTCACAAATCTTCAGAATTTTGGTGCACATGCTAGCCACACTTTCATTAGAAATCCATCATTGCTAAAATTCTTTTATTATACTTTTTGTCAGTTCTAATACATACTTATTATCCCTTTTACATATGCAGTGAAAGATCTGAGAAAGAATTTTGTGATTCTTACTAACCTCTACAGGTTTCTTCAGGATCTTTATGTGCTAATTCAACAGGGTCCACCAGGGCCAGCTGGAAACCCAGGGCTACCAGGATTAGATGGATTGCCAGGTCTGAAAGGAGAATCTGGTTTTCATGGTCCTCCAGGCCCATCCGGGCTAAAGGGAGACAAAGGCTTTCCAGGACGTGATGGATTGGATGGTCTGAAGGGTGACACTGGACAACCAGGTTGGTTTATCACAATTGTGTATACAGTAGGGATGAATACTGATATCCCACCACAGCAAAGTGTGCATGTCTGTACCCTTTAGTCACCACTGTATGGTAAGGGTAAGTTATTTATGTGCCCAAGTGTGTGCTCCTGAAAGTAATGTTGTATTTGAATAAAGTTTTATATATTCTTAACCTTGGCACCAGTGTAGGTGGATTTCATGCTTTACCTGCAGGAAAGAACTCCTGGTAATCACTTGAGAGCAGGTTAGGTGGGTCTTTGCACCATTCTGGAGTGGTGATAAAGAGAAACTGACTTTCTTGCTGGAAATCAAACCTCAGCTGTTCATTCCATTATTCATAATTGTATTGACTGAGCTGTCATGGTTCTGCAATCTGCATGAAAATGAGTACTATTCAAAAGCATAAAATCAGAAAAATTTTAATGTGTCAGGACAGATTTGCCTCATTCCAAAGGTGCTGTGCTGTAGTAGATCAAATTATAAGTGGCTCCTTGTGAATTTTTATCAGTGGAAAGTCCTAGAAGCTGTGTTAATGCTATTTATTTTTTAACATGGTGTAGTGTGACCATCATACAATGATAGATGATTTTATGGAAACCATGAATTTTTCTTGATATTGTCAGATGAACTTCTTATAAAGTTTGTTTTTAAATTATTTGTTTATAGTCAGATTATCTTGTTCCAACTAGTATGCTTTGTTATAGAAATACCTTACTAATCTAGTATTTTGTCATTGATAAAATTTCACATGGGACTGTCTTGCTATCTGTTTATTATTACTACATTAATTATTCAGTCATTGTGTGAGAAATGTATTGTTATGGCTGTCATGAAAGGAATTATTCTGCCTTATTTAATAAAAAGTTTTTCTTTTCAGAATTTTAGAAACAAATGGGAAGAGAATGTTGCCGATATAAATTGAGTTTTAAAAGTAAAGTAAATAATTTTTTTGGTACAAATGAAAATTGCAATTTTTCCCCTAATTTTCTTTATTGTGGGTGTATTTGGTTACCACACAGCTGTCTGACACATTTTCCCTCATAAACAGTCACAGGGTTCTCCATTATATCCTCTGTACATCTTCTCTATGTGAAGCTTATATGATGCTTATGCATGGATGTGTGATCATATTAATGATGTGTAATTATGTTTCAGGGCTTCTAGGACCTGCGGGCTTCCCTGGGATACAAGGTAGCAGAGGAGACCGTGGTCCACCTGGACCCATGGTTGATGTGAAAGGAGATAAGGGAGAACCAGGACAGCCAGGATTGCAGGGTTTTCCAGGAGAAAAAGGAGATGCAGGGTTTCCTGGAAGAGATGGTCCTCCAGGATTAAGTGGTCAGAAAGGACTTCCTGGTCAAAGAGGACCCCCTGGAGCAATGGGAACTCCTGGATTTAAAGGTTAGTGTGGTACAGAACATAGTTTTATGAACTAACTAATATACATGTAAGTGTGTAATAATAATGGAGGCAGGAAGCACCTCTGAAGCGTCTGTAAACTTCTACCAGACTACAGCCATCTTTATACTTGCTGCCTTGAAAATTCAGTATCTCACTGGGTAAAAAATGTGCCATATAAACCATATTAATTTTTGTTCGTAAAACATCGAGTAACCTCTGTTAATAATGTGAAAATTCTGCAATCTGTTGTTAAGGTGAACCTGGACCTGCTGGACCTGTTGGTGCCCCAGGACTAACGGTTAAAGGAGAAAAAGGCTTGCCAGGATTAATGGGTAAAAATGGAAGAGAAGGTCCATCAGGAATTTCAGGCCAGAAGGGTAAGTCAGAGAAATAGCTACAAGGGGTCAGTCAAGTCAAGTGGGTAGGAGGAAGTGGCATTTTAAAGTGAGTTACTCTTAGAATATTTCAGTCTAGATGGAGGTTCTCATTTCTTAATTTTTCACAGTTTTTGGACCAATAAAGTTTGGGAACTCCTCATTGAAGAAATTCATGATATGATTGTCCCCCCCCCCCATATAATTTAATCAGATATAAGGAACAGTTTTGAAACTTGTGCATAGAATAAAATGGTCAGAGATGCCTGTTAAAATATTCACTAACTAGGCATATTTGTTAATGAATGTATTGAAAACAATAGTATACTTGATATTTTGTTTCTCATAAGCTACCAGTTATACACCATTACTTCAAGGAATTCTTTTTTATATGCAGGTGAACCTGGCTTGACAGGATTGCCAGGTCAACAAGGCAGTGCAGGGTTGCCTGGTCCTGTAGGTCCTTCTGGAGAAAGGGGTGACCAGGGTTTTCCTGGAATACCAGGTCCCCCTGGGTTTGATGGTCCACGAGGTTTGCCAGGTCTTCCTGGAGCAGTAGGTCTGCCAGGACCCAAGGGAGATAATGGACCCCCTGGATTATATGGAGCACCAGGAGAAAAAGGAAACCAAGGGCTTTCAGGTGTGTGAAATCATAAGTAGAATAATTGTGACACTTCCAAACAAAGACTGCTGTTGACTGTTATTAAGTGTCATTCTTACAGTGTTAAGGGGAGTCTCATAATTGTGCATTTCTTGTTTCATCTGACAATGATCTATTAATTTCCATCATAATGCATTGCACACAATTATTTTGTTGGATCATAACATTGGAATGGTTAAAAATATAACCTGTTATAAATAGAAAAAATAAAGTTTATTTGTTAGTCACAATACAAATTTCAGTACTTTACTTTCTTACACCATTTTTAAAAACCATGGCAATCTGTAAATTACTAGATGTGGATTTCTCATTCCTTTTTGATGATTAATTTTCAATAGTGTTTTTTAGAGTATTTGCTTTATGACATTTAGTCCGGAGTAGTGATTTTCAAATGTGGATGCACTTTTTGTTTTATTGCATATCACAAAACCACTGGAAGCAACCAGATGTAAGGGGTAATCAAGTTTCTTTCAAATCTTGAAATTTCTTTTCCTGCATATTCTTAGTAAACTCAAATATAATTACTTGCTACATATCCAGTTATTTATGATATGAAGCACTGACATTAAAGTGTCATTTAAAGTAGGATACCACCACAGGAAATATTTTTCCTTGTTCTTGGAATTGCTGCAGACTTTTGTTGGAGACTCGCTAGTGTAAGAACAATATTAATAGACATTTTAAAAATATGATAGGTCCTCCTGGTTTACCTGGACATCCTGGACCAAAGGGAGATCGTGGTTTTGATGGATCACCTGGATTACCTGGACCTGCTGGACAAAGAGGAGAACCAGGCTTTGCAGGACTTGCAGGCCTGGATGGTTCACCAGGTTTAGCAGGATTAAAAGGAGAAAAGGGGGAACCAGCACTGACTTCACCTCCAGGACAAAAAGGAGAAAGGGGACCAATAGGTGAGTGTACTCTGCTCAGAAATTGAGATGCCATGTCAAAACAGCAAATCTGAATCATACTTCTGAAGATAACGTTTATAACATAGATTTTAATTTTTGAAATTTTGTGTTGTGTTAATATTATTCTAGGCAAAGATTTACCACAGTGCCATAGAGAACATAATGTACTTCTGGCTTAAATTATAATTTTTTATGGATGGAGTTATGTTTATTATTTGTATGATTTAAAATGTTATATCAAGCACCAGTAATGAAGTAAAATGCCCATTATCCTTTGTGATTTATTTTATAATATTTACAATTACAAACATAGACAGTTGGGTTTAATAATGGGAATTCTTTCTGTTTTTCTTTAACCTATTAAATACCTGTGGTCTATATACTGGCCACTGTATGTGAAGTTCATGGATGCATATGCCCAGTTAAGTGGCTGCAAGCTTAGGCATTCCTTACTAGAACTTGGTCTAGCTGAGTTGTACATTGGTGATTTAAAAGGGTACAGTAACGATTAATTTTATAGCATATTGTATATTTAACCATTTATTTTGAAATTCTTTTATGGAAGTTGAAAATTCTTCAGAAGAAAATGAGCACATGTGCAACATAACAATTCAATGAGGTAGGAAAAGATAAACCTGAATAATAAATCTGTAAACATAAACAGTAATTCATTCTCTCCAATGCCTGCTGAAGTTCTTATTTTTAATATAATATACACATTTATAAATCTTATAATACAAATTGCATGCTACTTGCTTGGATCAGTTTTCCATCTAATTCAAATGATATCTGAAGAATTAGGCTTTTGTTTTCATCAACAGTTTTAAAATTCAGTCCTGGGACTGATGGCTACTTAACATTTAATTTTATAAAAATATATTCAGAAGATACTAAATTGGTCTGTTTGTTAGTTGATTAGTTAATTATTATCCCATATTCTTTTGTTATTTTGTATAAGTTATGTTTAACATTAATTATTTTGAATATGTACATCTTTGATTGCAGGAATTCCAGGTAGGCCAGGTGAACGGGGTCTTCCAGGACTAGATGGTGCTCCAGGTATTCCAGGAATTAAAGGGGAAAAGGGCAGGCCAGGGCGAGATGGTCTGCCTGGACCAAATGGATTACCAGGTCCTAGAGGAGAGATGGGCCTGGATGGAATAATTGGAAGTGAGGTTTGTAGAACAATATACAGTAGCATGTAACTGCAGTGAGACCTGGAGTAATAGTTGCCAATAAATTAGATGTGGTAAAATGTTTTTTAACATTTAAAATAACTTTATATGCTGTGTGCAATAAAAATATCCCTCCATGATTGCTCAGATTATTCTTATCTTCTTATTCTTCACTATTTTTCAGGGTAGAAATATTGCAACAGTTGTCTGAGACCAATTGTGTTTTGCTTAAATGAAATGTCAGAGTGACATTTTTTCCAGGGACCTCATGGTGAGCCAGGACCAAAGGGAGAACCTGGTATTCCTTGTGAAGATCAGCCTGACTATTTGACAGGAATACTGCTTGTCAAACACAGTCAGACAATAGAAGTGCCACGATGTGAACCAGGACACGTAAAACTATGGGATGGTTACAGTCTTCTGTATATAGAAGGCAATGAAAAGGCCCATCACCAAGACTTAGGTATTCAAATTTGTCTTTCTACATTACAGTGGTATCTTATTATTTATAAAAAATACAAACTTGCATGGGGTCTATCTTAGGATAGTGTCTGGCTCTTGGAAGTTGGTTTCTGTGGGGTTTCTTTACAGTCTTATGTAACAAAAGGTAAAGTTGTGAATCATGTGCTACAAAAGAACGTTTTTATAACATATTAGAAGCGGGTTACAGCAATGTATTGCCTGTTGTTTTTTTAATAGTAAATTATTTTTTGAATAAAATAATAAATAGCAAGTCAGTAATGGTGGAATCAGTTACATTGTATGTTATAGTGTCATAAATGCCAAAAAATACATATATTCTTCTGGATATAAACTTACAGAAACATTAAATTGTGTAGCATCTTAGGTACACCACATTAAGTCAGTTGAATACAAAAATGTTACAAGTGTTTGCCATTTATTATTATTATTATTATTATTATGACTACTTTCTGAAATTCACCTTTCACTTTCTTGGAGAAAATTCTACCATTAGATAATTGTAATGTAAATTTCAGGGTATTAACACTGAACTCTTATGCTTTGATATAGTTTGGGTATTGTACTTCTGGCAGCAAACATTCATTGAAACACTGTTATAATTTATTTTAAAGGATAGTCAGTTCAAATGAGTGATTTGTGAGTAAGAAGGATTTTACTGCAAAAGACAACAAAGGAGAGCACTCATTTGCATGTCATGTAAATAGTGATGAATTGTAAGTCACAAGTATTTTTTTTTCAGGTTTTGCTGGATCTTGTGTAAGAAAATTCAGCACAATGCCATTCCTTTTCTGTGACTTCAATAATGTTTGCAACTATGCCAGTCGCAACGACAAATCTTACTGGCTGTCGACCAGCTCACCTATACCAATGATGCCTGTGGAAGACAGTAGTATACGTCAATATATTTCAAGGTGTGTCTGAAGTTAAAACTCTCTTATATGATTTACTTCTTTGTTTCTTTCCTTATTTAATACCCATACAGGTTTTATATATTATTTAATTCAAAAATGATGAAATGATTTTGAATGATAAATTTAAGTTTATTTTGAGTTTCAATCACTCCATTAGACTGGTATCATGGATGGTGGCCACTCCATCACTTAATCACTTGGTAAAATTAATGTATTAAATATATTAATGCTTTGATCTTCATTTAAAATAATAATATTGCATCCTTATCATTGGTTAGAATAGCTTATACTTTCAATGGAATGTTAGAAGCATAAACTTTCTTGTACCACTGTGCTTTACCATGTCAACAGATGTGTTGTTTGTGAGGCCCCAGCAAATGTAATTGCTGTCCACAGCCAGTCTTTAGGTGTTCCTGACTGTCCACAGGGTTGGTCAGGACTATGGATTGGTTACAGTTTTGTCATGGTAAGTATCAGCAGCAATTTTGTCTGTTTCTTTGTTTAAGGTTTTTATTAATTACTGGGTTACACAGGATGAAATGAGACAAGCAGTGAATTGGGAAGAACATGGAAAGAAGCTATTTATGAGCTATTATAATCCTTTCAGTGCTACTAACTGATACTAACTGAATTTTTAAACAATATTTAGATGAGCTTTGGTTTCAGAATGTTAAAATTAACTTACTATTTTATATGTCCCATGTTTGACATACAACATTCAAAAGTTAAGGTCTAGATAAGTTTGTAACGTTCAAAATTACTTGCATGTGATAAATGTCCCATATTAATTTAAAAAATGTATGCTCCATGTTTTCAGCATACTGCAGCTGGTGCTGAGGGAGGTGGGCAGTCACTTGCAAGTCCAGGATCATGCCTTGAAGACTTCAGAGCCACTCCATTCATCGAATGTAATGGAGCCCGAGGAACGTGCCACTACTTTGCCAACAAGTTCAGTTTCTGGCTTGCAACTATTGAAGAGTCAGATCAGTTCCAAACGCCTCAGAGTCAGACTTTGAAGGCAGGAAGTCTGAGGACGAGAGTTAGTCGTTGTCAAGTCTGCATCAAGAACACATAGGTAGTGGTACATCAGCAAGCCACTCTTGTATCCTACTAGTTGTTTGCCATGCAGACCGTCTTGGGGTTAAGATGTGTGATAACACAAGAAAGAAATGTGTAAAAAATGCAGCCTTCACACATCTGAACTGATTACTCAGAAAAAAGAAGTGAGTGGATGTCCTGCATTTGTGTTCATGCACTGAGATTGTAATGCTAGCCACTTAAGTGATGTGTTCCTCTTCTACTATTATACTGCTTTCTCCAATCTGTATATTGCCTACTGTATTAATTGTGTATGGTCTTGCAAGCAGATGTGTTAAATAGTGTTGTGGTGGCAATAAAATTTAACAAGTATTAACATACGAGACAAGCTGCAATTAAAATGTGAGGTGGTTCCAGATTATGTAGAACAGGAATTCATATTTCTGAACACTGTTTCAGAAGTATGAATTTCTTTCTGTTTTTTTTTTTTTGCAATTGCAAAATTTTGTTGGTGCTATCTTTTTTTTACTTACATGTATAAATTTCCCCTATATTAAAATGTACTGGTGATTTAAACCAGATATTAGAGTTTTTGTGTTTACTACTTAAATCATTTTATGTGGTCTTTACAGTATATGTTTATATATAAATTTGTTAAAAATATTTAATTACACTGTGTCCCATCAATTGAAGTTGATGAAAAATTTCTGTATGGATAGTGCCAATAAGATGTATCAACTTTAAAGCTCTAGTCGAGTGATTATATTACTATTTCATCTTAGTAGTTTCATATCTGTACATTTTCTTCATTTGAACTAGTTTTATGCTTTGAAATAATTTCAAGACATTGCCTTGCATTCCAATCATGGCACACACATGTATAATTTAATATAAGTATACTGTCTGTTATATTCACGCAAACAAATGTATCACTGCCTTCTTCATGTTACACATGATGATCAGAGATTAAGTCTGCTCAGCAACTCTTGTATAGAGATCTGTTAATATACAGTTGCCATATATAAGACACAAAAATGGAGGTTGCATTACTCTGTTCCATGATTTTATTTCATTGAAATATAATTTTAAATTTGGTAGATGATAATGAATTCATCATGACCAAGTGAATTACTTCTGTCATGAAAATTGAAAGGATTATGAATGTAACTAACCCTTACTGGCACTGCCACAATTCTCAGCACTCGTGAGGAATATGAACACATGTGTTATACCCACACAATCTCTCCTAGGTGTAAAGTTGCCTTGTAGATAAGTACATGCTGTGTAACTTCCAATTATGCTTGTGTTAACGATGTGCCAAAATTATGTTAAATTCAACTCTTAAATTTGTGCATTTACCTACAAGGCTGCTGCAAAATTGTAACCTGGTCACTTTATAATTTTAACTGAATCATCTAATGATGGGATGGCCAATAATAAACCATATGCAGGATTTATACCATTGTTCAAAATTTATATCTCCTGCTAATGTCATCATTTAAATCGAACTTTATATTACCATTGAATGTGTTCATTTTTATTTATGAACCAAATCTGCATTTTCTAAACTAGAGGTTATGTATAAGACTCTGAATAATGGTGAAAGTGAGTCAGTGATAAAAGTCTAGTTTATTCGATTTTATATTTTAATAATCATGTCCCGCACAAGTGTTCCTGCCTGGGACAAGAATGGCCCATGGACATACCAATGTTGACCATCCCTGATGTAATGTATTTTGTCAAACTGTATGTTCTTTCTCAAAACACTGCCAATTTGTAACATAGATAAAAAATATATTTAAAAGAATATTATTTTATACTTACAAAACCAGTTCTATGAGAATCATTAAAAATTATCCATATACTTCAGGTCAGTATTTACCTCCATCCACTCCAGCTCCAGATAATATTGCCATCTTTTTTCTCATGAAGGGAACAGCCAATAAAAGGGTCTGATCAGATTTTGTAAAAAGTGGATAATTATTTATGTTTGGAGTGTGTGACTGAAGCACATTTCATTAGACAGCAACTTACAAAGGTCATAAACTTAAAATGAAATGATTTTAAAATTATGTTATTGAAATGTTATTTCACTAATAAAAGAGTTCATATGACACCAGTGAGAGAATAGGAAGAATGTAATTAAGAAAATGAACTCTTGTGTGAACTCCCTCTCTCCTGTAAAAGACTGTTGTGTCATGATTATTGCTTTATGATATGTGGTTCCAGCACTTGGTATCCATTTCACAATATCAAAAGCCATGGCCCACAGCTATACTATAATAAAAATTAATCGTAGATTTGTGTCTGTCAGTATCTAAATTCATTGTCATAATGTGGCAGATTTTCCAAGTAAATCACTTTAAAATACAGTACATTTGAAATATTTGAGAACAGTATTAATCAAAATTAAATTTAATGGAGCAATTAAGAGAAGGTTAAATTTGGGGAGTGCTTGCTCTCATTTCCAGAATCTTTAATTATCTTATTCTACGGGAAGAACATAGGCTGATGTTATATGATAAAGTACTAAAATAAATATTTGGGCCAAAGAGACAGGAGGTAACAGGAGGATGGAGAAAACTGCATAATGAGGAGATTCGCAATTAGTCCGCTTCATGAAGATGAATGTGAGATGTGTGCCGTTTGCAGTATGGTTGAAAGATGTATGAGATGCATACAAAATTTTATTCAGGGAGCTCGATGGGAAGACCACCAGGGTGACTTAGGTGTTGATAGAATAATACTCAAATGGATCTACGATAGTATGTGAGGATGCGAATTGAATTGATGTGGCTGAGGACAGGTGGTACACCTAAGCTTCCTTAGAAGGCAGGGATCTCTTGATTGATTAACTATTACGTTCTCAAAAAGGATTCTGTCTCATGGAGTTATGCTAAAGCACGTATTACTACGTTACAACCGTTTAGCCCATTTCAGCAACAATTTGTTGGCGTAGTCGACTTTATTTTCCTGCTATAGCTGTTTGGAAAATCGATGTTTTTTGAAACAACACAGTAGGCCACGTCTGCATTTATGTTTAAGTACTGCCAGTCATTATTATCAATGAAGCGGTGCTCACTGAAAGTGCTGAAAGGACTATAATCGGGCAGAAAGATCGTGGAAGGTCGAAGACAAGTTTGTGTGTGTTGAGTAGTGTTAATTATTTCGATAAGATTCCATTGATCAAAATATTATGATGAATGTATGAACGGTGTGTAACGGATTTTGATAAGCGTTGGAAATTTTTATTACTGTCCGTATTTCTTTTAATGGTGTTATTTTATCATATGGAAACCCAGTTGTAAATTGGTAGTTTACATTGTGGTCTTTAAAAAGCATTCAGGTGAGTGATTTATGTTTGAGTTAGTATACATAGATGACATTCATCACGACACTCTAAGACACGTGTCATTTATTGTTGAGAGATTGTTGTACAGCACTGATATTTTGTATACATTCTAGGTTACATTACTTTTCATATATTTCACGTTCGAATGGTTGTTGTATGAGTATGTCTTGATCTTAAGAAGTAATTGTTTGTTGTTTTCCTGGTTTCGTCCCTTAATGTAAGTAGTGTATATCACTACAGTCAATGAAATATTTTTAAATTTGTGGTCTTGTGGAAATCGGATACTTATTGAAGGAACATAACCAAAATTTGCCTCATGCATAATTTTATTGTTCTTATAAACACAATTTGTGAACGTTCTTTTAAGTGTTAACAGTGCTATTTTCATTTGGTGAAATTGTTTGAAGCCTTTTGTAAAATCACTTAATAGAATAGACCGAAGTCAAGGTTGACGAACATGTCATAGCACAAATGCAATACTTGTTTGTGATACAAATATAAATTATGTAGTTATGACAGTAATATAAGTAAACTACAGTATTAAAAAAAATAGACAGGAAAGCATACCCACTATTGTTTACAAGTATTTATAATAACTGATAATTTTTGGTTGGGGTAAATTCTTCTGTGGAGTAGGAGTGATATAGGAGATACTCTTCTAGCACTGGCTTAAACTTCTTTATATCCTGATTCAGACTTATTATAGCGGGGGAAGATTATTGATTACTGTAATTCCAGTATAGGAAACTCCTTTTTGTTATTTATTGAGTTTAGTGTTTGGCACATGAAGGTTATATTTGTATCTTGTTTTTATATTATGGATAGCTGAATTTGTTTGAAAGTTTTCTATTTTGTTCATTACAAATTACAACAATAAGAGCAAGAATTTTCTGGGTAGTGGAAGAATATTAAAATTCTTAAACAATTTCCTATATGAGGCTCTCATTTCAAGTCTTGCCATTATTCTAATGATTTTCTTTTGAATGTAAAATATCTTTTTTTACTGTCTGTTGAGTTTCCCAAAAAACAATTACATATGACATGATCAAACGGAAATAAGCAAAGTAGACTACATAAGAAGGGTACCTAAAACTACATAAATGATATGCTGTCAAATTTAATTTATTTTTCTTATACTGGATAACAAATGTTACCTGATACTTTTATCTTGTAAGAGAGTTATGACAAGTGTTAGGAAGTGACATATGTCTGGAGACAGTTACATAATTTGCAGTCATTACCAAACATTATTAAGGGAGTAAAATCAAGGAAGGTAAGATGGACAGGATATATAGTACAGCAGGGACAACTGAGGAATGCATATAGAATTTTAGTTGGGAAACATGAAGGGAAGGGGTTGCTGGGGAGACTAGGCATAACTCTGAGGATAATCCTTATTAGGGTCTTAAATAAATAGCAAGTTGACTCAAGTCTCTTTTGAATATGGTAATTTCATGACTAGTTAAGTAAATATTTACTTCTCAAGAGTTAATAACAAACTTAGGTTGATCCAGAAGGTAATTTTACTTAATTTCCATATTAATTCACTTTTCAGGAAGTATATAGGCTTTTATCTGTTGTAATCATATATGTATACAAGTACTGATAAGAATTAAATTGAGATTGCTTATATGAGGTCATGTGAATGAGAAGTTTAGCAGTGTAAAATGTGGCTTTGTAGGCAAAACTGATATTGACATTTTCTTGAACAATTGATTGAATATTGCTTAAAAGTTATTTTGGTGCATAGATGTTTGTCTTAGTTCATCTACTGTTATTTAGTGTAGAGATTCACTGATTTCAGTTTATGATTATTTTTTGTTTTGTTTTATTAAGCCCATGCAAAATATGAGATCTACATTACAAATTGGCAGAGCAAGACTTTATTTTATTTTAATGGCTTTCCCCCTCCCCCACATTTACTGGTGCTTGAAGAAAGGCCTTAATTGATTTTTTCACAATTTGGTTTTCAGGCAGGTGAGATATCTTTATGCCAGAGTGGCGGGACAAGTGATTAGTGCTGGCATTCATAATTACCTGTTGATTGGAAATCATGCCGCTGTTTGGCAAGTCTCAAAAGAGTCCAGCGGAAGTGGTGAAAGCGCTCAAGGAGGCTGTAAATGCCTTAGAAAGGGGAGATAAAAAGGCTGAAAAGGTAATTTCATTTATGTTGGTGTGTTGATTAAACTTACATATACCGAAATAGAACAGTAATTGAACTTACAACTGAAATAATTTAAAATAAAGAGTTTTGAAATAATTTATTTCAGATCTAGAGATTTGTGAAGTTGATTTATTATTATAGTGATTGTATCATTGAACATTCTCTCGAGATAGTTACATACTTTTTTGTATTCATATAATGGACAATGTCCAAAGTGTATACTACTTAATTTTTATACAGACAAATAAAAATTTAATTGCAAAAACTTCTGTTAATGGACAAATGTGAAATAGGATGTGATGACATGAGTTTGTCAAAACTTATAGTGGAAAACAGCTTATCATATGACATTGAATTTGTTGCAGAAATACTCTTCTATTTAAGGGTTAACAGTTTGTATTGGAAAACTGCTCATGCATACACACTGATCATTACTTATTTAGAATATACCACATACTCTTACAAATTAACATAATTTGTGGTCACCATAATTCCTTTCAGTGTCAAATTATTTTCTTTGCCATTAAGTTATATTTAATGTATATTTATCCATGTATGAGTCCTGCACCGTAGCCGCGCGGTCTGATTCATCTTGCTTCGGACCGGCGATACGGAATGCGCGCAGGTTCGAGTCTTGGGGGAGAAGAAATTTTCTCATGAGCTTTCGACCAATGTATGGGACCGGTGCCAACCCAGTATCGTGAGGAAATTGGGGAGCTATAATGAGTAGCGTAATCCGGTCAGGAAAGCTAGCAATTGCTGGTGGTTCATCATGCTGACCACACGTCACCCTATATCTGGTTGGATGATCGTTCACCTCTGCTTAGGCATGTGAACGTGAGGCCAGCAGTCAAGCTAGTCGGCTTTGGCTCTCTGGAGCTGTTACGCCATGGATTTAATTTAATTTTTATCCATGTATGAAGTTGGTGAACAGGCAGGCACAGAACTGTAACCGGTTATTGAAATTTTAACATTCCCTGATGATTTATTGAGACTTGTATTCACTCTGTGTTGTGCTTTGTGGTTTTCCAGCATTCATTATGTATTAACCTTCTACATATTCAGAGTTACCAGTCATTTTATCCTGAAGGAGACTAATATCTTTAAAACACTGGCAGATCATTGCTCACAACACAGTGGGGCTAGCTCACTATAACACAGTGTCATAACCCAGAAAGATAAAGTTAAAGACTTTTCTAAAAGGTCTGACAGTTACAGATTATTTGTGAAATTGTATTATTTTGAAATATCGATAAAAGAATTATTTGACAATATGGCTATTTTGTACTGTAGGCCCAAGAGGATGTTAGCAAGAACTTGGTTCTGATTAAGAACATGCTATATGGAACATCTGATGCAGAACCTCAGACAGACATCATTGTAGCTCAGTTGGCTCAGGAGCTGTACAATAGCAACCTTCTATTGCTGCTTATTCAGAATCTCAATCGAATTGACTTTGAGGTAAGGGATTTGAAGAAGCTAATGTTCTGTGCTTGCTACCAGAAGAAAAAACTTCCTACCTCTACTTTTACCTTACAGATTTATTTTGATGCATCTGTGCATATGGGATGATTCTTAATTACTTATAATAAATGTATTGATTGTTAACCTGCAGGACTGCAGGAGACAAGGAGAATTACAAGGATGTCTAGTTTTATGATTAGAATTAGATATCTGCTGAATGCAAATTAGGCTTGTTACTGCTCAGTAAACCTGCTTGATAAAATATAAGTGCATTGATTTAAATATTTCTACTACATATGTCTAGCACAGCAGAATATCTAGCAGGGAAGTTTGATTTTGAGGCCTTGGCTTTCACAAGTTTAAGGAAAGTGGAATTGACAATTGACACCACAAGAATTTCTAATTTACCTTAGCTGGGAAGTTGTTAGGTTCTGATTTGGTGATTTTGGAAGTGGGGAATGAGGACAAATAGTTTCGTGGTGGTGGTGGTACATGTGCTTATTACATCCATTCAAAAATGTGATTTCTTGTGTGCAGTAAAAATATGAATAGCTGCAAATGGAGGGAGTGCTAACTAGACACACAAATAACAGACTTTAACACATGTGTTCACTGTGGTCAGTTTTTTATATTTATTTGTGTGTTTATTACTTTACAGGGTAAGAAGGATGTGGCACAAGTTTTTAACAACATCTTGCGGCGTCAGATTGGCACCAGGTCACCTACAGTCGAGTATATCTGCACAAAGCCTGAGATTCTTTTTACGTTAATGGCAGGGTAAGTAGAATGAATGCTATGAAGTAAATATTGGTTGTTACTTAGAAGAAAAGTTTTGACCATGGCAGCTAAGATTTATGTGTTGGGGGGGGGGGGGGGGGGGGAGTAATGCATTTCAATTAAAAAATTTCTAGCCACAGTCTTACTCCCATCAGACTTCCATGTGTGTCTGCATTGCCAGAGGTCAAAGCTTTTCTCCTGAGTAGCAAACAGTATATATATTATTTTTAGTTATAAGATTTTTTTAAATTTAGTTTAATTCAATCATACAAGAAGTATGATTCTGTCATTCTGACTGTGCATTCTGTTTAGATGGGAGAATAATATTAGAATGGATCTTAGGAAATAGGGTTTTGGGGGTGTGGCCTGAAATCATCTAGCTCAGGATAGGGACTGTTAGTTGGCTCTTGTGAACATGATAATGAACTCTCATTTCAATAAGAGATGGAGAAATAATTGACTGGCTCAGAGTACTATTAGCTTCTTAAGGATTCTACTCCACATAGTTCGTTAGCTAGTGTGAGGTGGTTATGCTTCATTATGCTTGTAGAGCAGTTGTTGATGACATAAGCAGCACCAGCTAATTTGTCCTTGAAACATGCAAAATCATTATGTTTGTAATTTAGTTTATAAATATAGCTTGGTTTTGATTATCGGTCATAGCATAATTGCTGAACACTTTTACCTTCAAAGATACATTTCTGTGTGTTAGCCACTTCATCAGACTTGTCATCATGTCATACCCACTTGACTTGTTAAAGTCTGTGGTGTCCGATTCTTTGAAGCCTTGTATTACATTCTTATTTATTTATTTACTCAGTGATCATTCTTGTGCATATGTTTTATTTTCAGGTATGAGCACCAAGAGATTGCACTCAACTGTGGTACTATGCTCAGAGAATGTGCAAGATATGAGGCATTAGCTAAAATTATGCTCTATTCAGATGACTTTTTCAATTTCTTCAGATATGTAGAAGTGTCAACATTTGACATAGCTTCAGATGCCTTTTCAACATTTAAGGTAAGTAGATATAACCTCGCCAGTGTTATAGAATCATAAAATAAATGTTTTATAACCTCATATTCTATTGAGTTTTTACTTTGTTGTCATTGAGATGCCAAAACTGGTTGTATGTACTCACAGGGGTGTTGAGTGATGATTGTGAAAGTAGATGGAAAAATGCTTGAATTTTACAATTTGGACAATATATGTAGGGTGTGCCTGAAATGAAAAAAAGGTTTGCAGAACACTGGTCTAGTTCATAGGGAAATTTGACAGACATATCTTGATGAGCCCATAAGGTGTTGATTGCTCACACTAGAGCATGAACACCTATAATGGAACAGGGAATTCCTGACCAGTTGAATAATTATCTGTTTGAAGAAGATCTGAGAGTATAAAGTTAATTTTTCTTTTATAGTTCTAGTACAGTTGGAGAGCCCTGAAATTCTTATGGAATATTGTTGGAGATTATTACAGATATAATTAAATAATCATGGTATGTGCATGTTACAGGAATTGTTGACACGTCACAAGATACTGTGTGCTGAATTCTTGGAAATAAATTATGATAAGGTATTCTCTCACTATCAGCGACTGCTAAATTCAGAGAATTACGTTACACGTCGCCAGAGCCTAAAACTGCTGGGAGAGTTGCTTTTAGACAGGCATAATTTTACTGTAAGTAATAAGTTGTTCTTCAAAGTTTTTTGCTTGGATGTGACATGTAGTTTATATTGTGTTTTTTTTTTAAAAATTGTGGAGGTTATGTTGTAATGAAGTTACCTAAATGTGTACCCAGAATTATCAAACAGGTCAACTCAGCAGCAACTCGTTTGTATTTGGGAGGTTTCCAGTTATGTCTCAGCTGGTCATCAATTATTCTAACAAAGGCATTTTCATAATGTTCTCAGTCTATCCAATGAATTCCAAAATATCAGCCTGAAATAAACTGTGGCTGCTTCCTTCTCTTTCCTTTTCTATTTCTTGTAAATAATTATCTTGGTGTCTCATTTATTACTAAACAAGTTTGCAATTGATACAGCTTCATTAAATAATGTAAAAGTGAACAAATACTTCATAGTTCTGTTGTTTATTATGTAATTTGTGAAAAGAACAGATAACACACCAGTAGAGCAAACCATTACAGAATTATAGTGAAAAGTAAGTATAATTAGTGACAGATTGTTATGTGTATCTGCTGTGTAGTATTTAGTAACACAGTTCAGTATTTAATTTCTCTTAGCTCTGCTGAAAATGTGTAATCTATTTCAGGTAATGACAAGATACATATCAAATCCAGACAATCTAAAACTGATGATGAATATGCTGAAGGAGAAGTCTCGCAACATACAGTTTGAAGCCTTCCATGTCTTTAAGGTTTGTTGGTAGATCCAACTTTGGATTTTGAAAGGCAGGAAATTATAGGAGAATGGAGAAAATGAGCAAATATGTAATTTTTACTTTTCAGGATGATTAAATCAAGGATTTTGAGATGGATGATGAATGTAGCATATGTGTAGAGATTAGAAATGCATACATTGGTTTTAATCAGGAAATCTAAAGGGAAGAAACTGTTAGGGTGGTCCAGATCTAGATGGGAGAATAATGGTAAAATGGATCCTAAAGAAGCAGGGTGTGAGGTTGTGGACTTGATTAAAATGGATTGGGATAAGTCCATGTGTGTTGTCTTACAAACATGGTAATGAACTTTCTGGTTCCATGAAAGGTTGGAAATTTCTTGGCCAAGGATGTGTCTCTCAGTTTCTCAAGAAGGGCCTTTTTCCACGGAGTTAGGTCTTAAGCAACTATTAGATTTTGCACAGTAGGCTTTCCATTGACATTATATATTGTATTCGACATTATCCATTGTCTGATGTATATTTGATGTATGTGACGTTTGGGGGAGTTGGTTCAAGCAGCCATGTACTTTAAAATAGGTTATGGCCACATCTTCATCCTTTCCATTTTATCATATGTAACCATGCTTTTATCACTTTTGATGTTAAGAAACTAGTACATTTAATACTGCATCAGTAAATAACCCTCACTTAATGTTAACCCTTTCCTGTACCATTTAAATTCATGCTTAAAGAGAGTTTAATTTAAATGTGTCTTAGTATATTGAGTGTGGCAAAGATTATTTCATTTTACTTCATTGTGTTGCATTAGGTGCATCAATATATCAGGATTTATATTCTTTTTTTTTAAATTTCAGGTGTTTGTGGCAAACCCCAACAAACCAAAACCAATCTTAGACATCTTATTGCGAAACCAAGAAAAGCTTGTGGAGTTCCTAACTCGATTTCACACTGATCGATCAGAGGATGAGCAGTTTAATGATGAGAAGGCATATCTAATAAAACAGATTAAGGAACTGAAGCCATTAACTGAACATTAACATCTCTTTTGACAGCCATCAGACTTTAGTGAAAAGAAATATTAAAGTGCATATTAATATTGCAAACAGGAAATACTGCTTCCATTGTCTTGTAAAACAGAGAAACCAGCAGCACTTTGCTTCCAGCTTCAGTTGAGAATGTGATTGGTTATTTATGAATGGTACGAGAGCATTGAATTTTGGGTGTGAAATGTTCTGATTCTCTCATACTGTATATTTACTCACCTGAAGTCATAACTAGTCTCCTTATAATCTGCTGCCACTGCTTCGGAAGCAAACTACTACCGTGATGCATATTCTGTTTTTGTTTGGTATTATTAGACATGATTCCCTGATTTCTTCCACATAAATAATAATGGTGCACAGTATTATGATAAAAGTACAGCACCATGCTTCTGTTTTCTTATTCACTGACAATATGCTATGAGCATTTCAGTTATTATGGGATATATAGTTTAAGACATTTGACTTTTCTATTTTATAATGAGGGTTGATGGTATTAGATAAAGGTTGCGTAATTGAAATATCAGCCATCTCTTACAGCAGGATCTGTGGGTTTATATTCAATTCCTGGGCCAAGAGAAATGTACCAGGTACTGTCAAAGTTAAAATTGCCCATTCCATATGCAATTTTGTCCGACGTGCTTTGTCCTGAAGTTATCCATGCATTGCTGTCTCATATGACTGTGCTATCTTAGAGCACCTTCTGATGATTATATTGTTGAAATAGTGTATGGGTTCAGTTATGTAGATCCTGTGTTTAAATCATGAGTTGGGTTTTAAATGTAAATATCATTGTTATATTTTAACTGTAACATTGTATCATAAACTGAATTTAGAATAATCAAACAAGCTTTTACATAATTTCATTTGTAATCTTTGAGATCAGATTAGAGTTCATATGAAATATTATTTTCTCAGACTCAGCTTTATATAGAATATGTTATGTATTATAAATTAATTTTAATTTGATAATTTCATTACAAAATTATAAATTCAAATAGTTATATTTAATTAAAGCTGGGTATAGGGAGTATAAAATGACATATATCTGTACAGTGCATACAGTATCCACTGTTCTAGACACTTTGATTGATTTCATGCATGTTGGAAAATTAAGGTAATAAAATTTATAAAAGTTTCCTCTGTTACAATACTGAATATTCACATGTAGAGGGGGTCTACTTTTTAACCTAAGCAAAAAAACCAGTTAATGTAAATGTAGTAGGAGTATGAAAATATGCAGAACATGCTGTTTTAATTGACCCTACACACTATAAAATAAGCAGAATCAAGGAAATTGACACTGTCATACAACAGCAGCATGTATATTGTAACTGTGTTCACTTATTGAAGCAGTTTTTCTAATGCTGCACCCAGTTGCCAAAGATGCTACACTCATATAAACGTGGAAAATAAGTGAAAAACACTCTTTATTTATAGCAAATAACTGAGGAACTGTACAAGGTAGTAACTGGGTGCTGCTAGAAAAATGCTGTGTGCCAAATAATACAAGGAAATTGTGACTTATTTGTTTCTTAGATTAATTAATAATTGCATATATTCATTATAGGCATGGATAATTGCATCTGTATAGCCAGTATTCTTGCATGACTAGAATACTGAGGGGTCTGTATGGTGTACTAGGAGTCTTGGGCCATAGGAGAACTGTTATTGTCAAAATATGGAATGGTGTAAAGAGGGAAAAGTTATTGCAAGTCATGTATTTCAAATTTGAAGTTTTTGGACTTTTGCAGTTTTCCTAGTTATATTCACTTAATGTTTCGAGTAGTACTCATATCTCCTTCACTACCACTCTCCCAAAACTGTAAACATCATTCACTGTAATTTAAATGTTTAATTACCATAATTTTTATTAATGGTATAAAGAGTGTAGTGCCTTGTAGTAGATATATAATTCCAATATTTGAGATTGGAGATGCATAATGTGGAACAACCCCTCCCTCTTAATATCAAATTGTATTTGGCCAACTGACTTGAGTTTTCCAATGTCCTGGAATTAATGGGACACTGTGTAGCTAATACCATAGATAGGGAAACATGTAATTGCCAACATTACAGCTACATACAAGGGTGCCAATATACCTAGTCTCATAGACTTGAATAGAGGGGTCCAAGTGGCCAGTTTAATGGACAGTGACAGAGGCCTTTGTTTTGCCAGTATTACAGGCATGGATAGAGGACACTGCATAGTCGTTGAAACAGGCATGGAGGAAGGGGTCCATGTAGAAAGTATAATAGACATGATATAGGTGTCCATTTTGGTAGTACTGCAGGCATAGATATTAGTCTAGTAGCCATTTTAACAGCAGATCAGCACCGACTTTACTTGTCCTCAACAATTTCTAGCATTTATGGATCGTGATATTCTGGATTTTAATGTCTTGTATAAAGAACAATAACGTCATTATTCAGTATGCCGTAAACCACAATATCACTATCGTAGATCTTCAAATTCTAGCATGCATTTCTCCGATATTGGTATTGCCATGCTAAAAATTGGTAGACCTGAATTTCTGGAGTGTTCATTTGAAAACATTCCTGTCCAATAAAAAAGAGGAAATATAGGGCTAGAAGTGAAAATAAACGGATACGTATATATTTTACGATACAATGGTTTTATTAAAAAAGTAAGCAATCTATTGTAAACGGCACAATTCATAAATTAATCTGCAATGATTTTAAATGTTATTGTTCTTATATGTTGGTGACACTGCTCAAGAAATTTCAAACGAAGTTCCTGCTGCTTTCTGAAGGAGTTGCTTGAAACTAAATGAAAATGGCGCCTAGGAAGAATGTGTATAGAGTGAGTAGATTACTGGACAGTGTCAGTGAAAAAGAAAACAATTTCCTCCGTGGTATTTCTTATTTCAAGGCGAAAGTGAGACGTCGAGAGTCTCTTCGAACGTTAAGATGTCTTAAGGTAAGCATAAACAGAAACTGAGTGTGGGTGTGGTTGTGGTACTGGGATATTACTATGACATTTGCATTTGTTTCATTGCAATATTTCTTAAATAGTGATGTTTATGATGTCAGCATTTGCCATCTGGGCGTGACAGTGTTTCAAGGGATGTTGCTGTTTTGACAGTTGTGTGTGAAACATTATGTTATATATACAAATAAAACGAAAATGAATAAGTTTACGTTAAGTTTAATGTGTTGCCTAAGTAACTGCAGTTGCATTTGTTATTACATGTTGCTATTAATAACTTCATATGTCATAACATGACATACTCGTTATGATATACGGTGTAAAATGAGGTGATAATGGATATTTGCAGAACACAGCATAATAAAACCATTTGTAATGGCACCATTCTCTTGCTACACAGACTTACTTCAGATAGAACTAAAACTAATAAATTATGCTGATGATTATTTCCTTTACAAATGTATG
>NW_019059805.1:1227812-1250933 GCF_000696155.1 Zootermopsis nevadensis
TCTTCTGAATATTTGGGTGTTTTCGCGATTATGTGTGCGTAACGTGGAAAGCAAGGCACTGCATTAATTAGATATGTGATAAGGCGGAGTTATTACATTTTGGTATTTATTTGTGTTGTTATATGATTCCTTGTGGAAACAGATATGGTTTGAGATTGCAAGTGATAAGTGTGGAATGTTGATTTGCGAGTGAAATTCGTTGTATATTTGTTTTAGAAGAGAATATGCACTAAGTAAATTTCCTCTTCATGCTTAATGGTAACAATGCATTAGTAGTAGGAAATAGTTGCACCGCTGTGCGAAACGAACCAAAGAAATTATAATATCCTCATTTTAAAAATGTTTTTCATGTTGCAGTTATTCTGTTTAATACTTTATGAGACCGTAGATTTAATAATGGACTACTGGGTTGACAACTAATTTGGTTATTATTTAATATACTCTGAGCTTAACAGCCCATATCCCACACGTATGTACATTTTAGTTGTTAAAAGAAGTTAGATCTGAAGGATAAATATTAGGCGTTCGCTCGAGATGTAGGTTTTTACAAATTACTACGCTGACATTTTCTTGAGTTGCAATGCAGCTGATTTGTGTTGTGGAGGAATTTCTTCGTGGTAATTTTTAATTTGACTGAAATGTTGATATTTTTCTTCACTCTTCCCGAATAATTCTCTTTATATTCCTGTCCCATTCACCACGCTCACATTCTTGTCTCATTTGACGCTTCTTAACTTCTATAGTTGATACAAGTCGTTAAATAATCTTGGATCGTGGAAATGGGACTGGGGCTGTCATGCTCTTACATAAAGAAAACCCGAATTTCTTACGAATTATATTTTATTATTGCTGAAATGTGGTAATGTAAAATGAAGAAGAAGAAGAAGAATACATCTTGGGTTTCACTTAATCTGTCTCATTGAACAGTTTTACGAATTCAGTTTGCGTAATCGGTGCCACTGACCTAGTGACAAAATAATAAGTGGCTGGATTTGTAACTTTAGTGTCGTATGGATTGTTTTCATTCTTTGAGATCGTGCCTTAATTAATTTAATTGAAGTAGCAGTGACGTTTGTGCATTGGATTCTGTTCATTGGGCTGTGATGCACTGTGAAATGGCATTAAATACGGTAGTTAAGATTTGCCTAGAAAGAAATAATGCATCTATAGTGCGTTCACCGACGACGTTGAACGCAAATGTCACTTTCCTGCCCCGGCTGGCGTTGCAAGATTTTCCTGATACAAGGCAAGTATCGGCCCATAAAACAATAAAATAAACTTCACATTTTTACAGCATTTCATGCCGGGAAGTGACAGTTGCGTTCAACTTTATCAGAAAACGCGGCGAACTTACTGATTGATGTACCGATAACGGAGTTGCCAGGACGACGATCATAATTGTTAATCTTGTGATGTAAATTGAAGTAAATCGTCCAGAATATGATCTGTTTTTCTATTACATTCCAATATTTTATTGCGCGGAATGCTGACTGCGTTTGAAGTGATGTTTGCCTCGATGATAAATAGTGTTCTTACTGTATGTGCCTGGCCTCGGCGACAATTGTCGAAGGAAATGTTTTCAGATTAGCTTGATACTTCGAATACAAAGAAGCAGGTCAAAACTCGACTTACCGTAAAGAAAGAGAAATTCTCTCAACTTATACCATAACAGTTCTAGTTTGTTGGAAGAGATATTTTTTCTTCTTTCGTTCTTGGCTCATTGCAGATTCAACACAGAACGAATTACGAGTGGTTTAGTGTAGATGCGTCTTCATCCTAATTCTTCTGGAATGATGTTGCTTTCTGCCCCCGTATTGCGGTCGCTAAAATTATACTCAAGAATTGACGTATTTTCGTGAAAATCTGTTCGAACATCATGCCACCGAATGCCATCCTAGATTGTTATTTTTAAAATTCTGTCGCCAAAAATTGGTCGCATGGAGAAAATTTAAATGCCATATGTGAAAACCTTTATGTCATTCAATATGTGGTACGACTGGTATTTATTTTAAGGTACAGTATTTAATGTGATGATGGATCATCTGCCAAGAACGTATATGAACAGGTCCCAGTCCGAGAAAAGGATGGAAGGATCCTGTTCATATGGACCTGTCGTCAGACAGAACACTAAATAAATAATAATAATAAATACCTTATCTGGATGTACAAAGTCAATCTAGAGATGTTGTTTTAAATAAGAATGTAACTGGGACATTTTAATTCCTACATTTCGCAGTGCGATTAGCCGAGAAAGTTTCATTCATTGTGTCGGATTCTTTGGCTCGTCTTGTGACGTATACGTACGTTTCCTGATACATGCGTTGGAACCAGTCCATATAAATCTACAGGCATACGTACAGAAACGTAACTTTTCTTGGCTGTGAAGTTTATAAATTGCGCGTTTCTGTTTAATGAGATCACTGAGATAGAATAAAGGACATTGCTTACCGGGATTTTGAAGGTCAGTACTCAAATAAACATATTTTCAGTCGCACATGTACTGTGTAATGTTACGGAATGAAAGTTGGTTGCAGTTCTTCATATCGTGCGGTATAATTCTGGTTTTTATAGGATGTGAAGTTATCGTTCTTGTGTGGCCAGCGTTCCTTATATGTTACTACTGTCTGTTTTAGGCATTACTTCTGTGGAGTCATACACTTCGTAATCTTGCGCGAAAATCTATGTTCGATGTCAGCTGCACCACAGCGTCCAGCAACTCCTCTCATCAGAATTTTAGGCTTAAGACTACTGTGGAACCTGTAATTTGGCCGGTGTTTCACTGTGTCAATTTTTACGAGTTTCGAGGATCTGTTATCTTCTCACTACCCTTTAGCCCGGGTTTTATTATTCATGTTGTGCTTTTTTCTCTTACCTGTCAACAGAACACAGTCATTTCTCACTTTACGAAGATTCGCATTACGAAATCTCGCTCATACTAACTTATGCAGTGAAGCGCATATCCTCCGCTTGGCTCGTCATCTGAAGTCTTCCGAATAAAATCAGACACGAAGATGGTTTTATTCTGGGTTCTTGTTCCTTGTAGTCTAGTAGAATATTACTGATGTTTTAGAGGGGTTTGCTTCTTCTATCATCTGGGCAGTGAGTCTGAAACTTCGGTGAACTTCTACTATACTCCACGGCGCAACAACCCATTCTTCATTCTTGCAGCTGTGACAATCTGAAATTTTTTTTAAGTGGTCGGGGTTCTAACTCGCAATTATAACGTTTCGCTTTTGGGAAATAACGACTCGCTTTTATGAACTATATCCAGGAACGTAAGAACGAGGACTGCCTACTTCGAATATCCACCCTACATTTAACGCAGCTTTCGTTCTTGGGAGACACCCAAAACCAGCACGTGGAAATCGTTACTGATTCAGTGCCTATTTTAAACGGGATTTTCTTCAGTGCTCACATTTAATTCAAATCGAGTACAATCGGGTGATCAATCATTGGTAGACATAAGTTATTTTTACATATCAACAGATTTACCTATTGGTTCTTTTAATAAAGAAACTATATTTGTTTGGTTGCCGCTACTTTTTTCTTTCGAAACATTGGAGGTCTTTTTTCAGAACGCTGTGTTACGCGGAAAACAATTGGACACCGCTGATGTAATCACTGCCAGTTCCTTGAATATTTGTTTTGTGCTGTAATATGGCGTACTGCATATTGACACAGCACACCTCACGACCTTCGTTTCCCGAATATTACGATGAGGTTTTGGGATGGTTTCAAGGGTCATTTCCCCAAGGTGACTCTTCGTGTTCATCTTTTTCTTATCCAGTGTTGATTCAGTAGCTGCGCTAACAAGATGCGCAAGTTGATAAATCTGCCTCTGCGCTGGATTTGAGTTCTGCTCGGAGAATTTACGGGTCTCCTGTGATGGATGGTAAAGACCTTACAAGGCGATGGAATGATTTTCCGTGATAGAAATCCTGCCAAGGCATTTGCGTGGAGAACTGGAGGAAGATCATGAAGATTATCGGTCTCGATAACTGGTCCTGTCCTCAAGATTGCGAGTCAGAGGTATCACTGATGTGATAATACGTTGTTTGTTATGCTGTTCCTCAACCATATTGTATTGAATTTCACACTTTCCATGCGGAAACACGTAGAAGTTTTAACAGAGCTTTGAATACAGCGATGATGGTTTTTGTTAGGGCCTGCTGTTGACTGGCGAAGTTAGTTTGATACTCGTCACTCCAAGAGAAAGTTCTGTACAAATAAACAGACAACGAACGAGTGCTTAAAGCTATTTCATTTATTTGTGAATACAATTGAAAAGGGACAGTGCTTTTAACACCTTTAATATCTCAACACCAGCTCAGGAATTGTGCAGTAGCACTTTGGATTTGAAGAGGTTAAAGTGGACAGTCAGGGCTATTGTCTCTGACTTTCAGTACTTCAGACCGTGTCCATTTTATCTCGTTTCGGTTTCATCATACGAAATCAGAAGTAGTTATTTTGTAGTCTTTCTGGAAATTAATACGTTTACTTCAGTCCTCTGAACAACCAGCGAAAATGGCAGTTCTCCTTTTGTGGGTTTTCGTAAAATAAATCATACTGAAATTATGAAGTAACATTGGTAACATTTGCAAATTATGTTGTGGCACTTTTGTGATCTGTGGTTTTCATTTGGGGTTTTATATACAGAATATTCCAATAATATGTATACACATAATACGGAATATTAACCTTGTTTGTGTACGTCTTTTTGGAACTGTGTGACAGTGTACCAGGGTGTACGCCACAGTTAAAACCATTACAGAACGCTTAAGCAGGTACGTTGTTCGCTCTACAGTAACGTCGTCTGTGCAAGGTGGCGGGACTGGAAAGCTAGTTCTATTGAAAGCCACTGATCAAAATATGCATTGGTATTCAACGAAGTAAGTTGCAGAACCACAGACTTGACGTGTTTAAATTCAGCTGGTCACAAATCTGTTGTTGTCAGGCGTGAAGCACGGCCAGTATCGGGGTTTCCAGTTCTGTAGGACATTTGTAATAAAAAGTTCCAGTCAGGTAACTGGGTGACCGCGAGGGATGTGACACTGGACTCATGGCGTGGCTCGTCTCCAATAGCTATCGACGTTTCATGTGATAATGCCTTGCTCCGTGATCTGATTAACTGCTCAGACACGGCTTGCTTTAAACTCGTTACGTGTTATGACAATCTAAGGTATCAGTAATGCCGTAGCCGTGGTGACTGAATGCAGGGAATTTATAGACTGGTTTTTACGTATGTTTATCTCTGGCAGACGGATTTGACTCTGTGGACTTGCGATAATCGGTAGCGAACGTTTCATCAGATCCAGAACTGTGTTACAATCTCGGGTGTAGTACGGAATGTGCGCTGTACTTGTGGTTTCTTGAACTTTAATGCCTCATTGTTCGAGCAAGGCGAACAAGTTGACGCCCGAAGAGATGTATTTTGAAATCAGATTGTGAAAGGAATTGGCACTTTGTTTGTTGTATAATTGCCCTTATTATACCCCATCTACACGTGGAGGAACTGCGTTTAGTGAAATATTGGCCGACATCAAATCCTCATTCCGAACTCTAATACCACATTCTTCTTATTTTCTTCCTCGATGGTCCCTGGGGAAATTTCTTTATTTCCGTTCAAAACGTTTGCCATTTACGAAAGTTTTTAAGGTACTAACATGAATTTAGCCGTTTGTATCAGTAGCAAATTTCAGATATTTGAAAACGACAGTAACACCCAAATTACGATCACGAAGAAGTTACGTTCAGGCTTAATTCGGGGAATGCTTACTGCCGTCCAGTTAAGACATTTCTGTCTTACCTTCTGCTGTTTAAACGTCCGAAGATTGAAGCAAACAGTAAGAGAGAGAGAGTAACAAGGACACGAAGAAAATTAGGTCGATCAAATGGAAGATGATAAAGATGGGCTGAACATGTAGCACTTACGGGGGAGATGAGAAATTCGTACAAATGTTTTATCGTGAATCGGAAGTGAAGAGGTAGCAGTGAAACACATGGAACTAGGTTTGTTATTGTAAATTGTGATTCTTCTGTAGTTCATATGCAACATAATGCCGCTGGCTTTGAAATTCCAATTTAGTGGATCCTACATGATGTACGTTCTTGCGTTGGAAGGCAGAGATGTAAGAGGTCAAGTGTTAGCAGTGGTTTTACCTTTCACTTGCTGATCTGATTGGCCTTACCATGTGGTATGCTAAATATTTAGTTGCTTTTATTGTGTATTTTGATATTTCCCACCATTATTTACAGCAGAGTTCGGAAACGTGATAGGTGGGTCCAAGAGTACAGTTAACACGAGATGGAAAGTAATCTGTGTGGTAACTGTCTATATATTTCTTTGCTGGAATCTGAGTTCAAAGCCTTGAAGAAAGTTGCACCTAGTTGTCGACTTTGAGCGTGATGCAGTTCAAGTCTGCTGCAACACGATAGTTGCTTATGAAAGCAGTTGAAGTTATTTTCTTAACTCTGCAACTCCTTCGTTATTTGTGCCTCGTTATCACGTGCTCGATCGCCTTATATCAAAAACAGACCCGTGTTACAAAAACCGCGTTCTAAGAGGACTGACTGTTATTACTTTAGTAAGAGAGGTGGCTTAAAACGAGACGATTTCCTGAGTTCTGACGCCGTGTAGACTCATCGGTGGATAACGGTTCGGAGAAACATACTGCCTCCATCATCAGGGCTAGAATTGCGTTTTTTTCTAAATCACACTGTGAAAGCAGTTGAGTTGCTTGGCTCCAGAGTTTCTCTTTCGCTGTTTGTGCGTGCTTATCACTTCCTAGATCGTATTATATCCAAAACGGACCTAAAGACTGAAAATTTAAGTTATCCGAAACGTTAGTTATACCTCCGAGTCGCCACGGCATCACAACCCGTAACTGAGAACCTGAACTCTCGCTTTAAACGAGATTTATTCAGCTGTTTCTTCAGTTCTTGACTTATTTACCGTTTACGTTTCTTCTTTATGTCGCTGCTTGGCGTTGTAATCCGTTTTGAGTCTGGTCTTCTGCACAGTAGCCTTACAAGTTTTATGAATCCTTATTCGGACAAAGCAACAGGAGTCTTTGTGGCCAGGATCAGAACATCGAAAGGTCTTCTTCATTATATAAAAAAAGCGAATAAATACCCGAGCTGCAGGCAGTGCTTAAGTGGCCAGACTTTCATTGAAGCCTCAGGACCCAGTGATACACAATTTTAACTACTCGTGTTCGTTGCACCTCGAGGGTGCGTCTGCACTGACTTTCACTAGGTGCCCTCTGAATCTGTAGACTGAAATTCTACCTTGTTATACGAGTTTGTAATCTTCGTTAATTAAGTCTGCGATAGCCTCTTTGTTTCGTGGAATATTTGTCTCTCGTTTTGAAGTTGGTTGTCTTCTGAGTTTTTTGGCGCCGTGGTCTGGTAGGTTCAGAGGTCATCAGGGCGATGAGTAAACCGCGGGCTTACTCATGCAGAATGCATTAAACGTGAAATGCGGACATATTTTTAGTCTGGAAACCTGAATGGAACACAGAATGGATCTTAATAGGAAATGAGGACGTGAAGTGGATTACTTCAGCTCGGGGCGATTGACCCAGTGATGGAAGAAGTAAGCATTTCTGAAACGTACGTCAATATCTACCAGTCTGCATGGCGGAACATTCTAGAAGACAGCCATCTTCTTGTTCTGGAGTCACTAAAATGGAACGGTAAGCAAACTTCCTAATCTGCAAATTCTTGTTTGTGTAAAATGATTCGTGAGGTCTCCTGCGACCGGTGGTAATACTAGCGTATTTGTATATGCCCTTAGGGTTTCGAAACAAAACTCTTTGTGATCCTCTCAAAGGGAATCAGAGTCTGGCGGAGGTGTTCATGCCGTCTTCTTGCAACTCCTAACGCCGAGGTCAAGATTAGTGTCCGGTACTGGACGGATCATAATAATAATAATTGTTCCCTAAAAAGGAAATGAGATCGGGTTTAGAAATAACAATAGCCTATCAAGAAGGAACATGTTGCCACCTAATATGGAGCACTAGAAGCAGACTACCGTTTGTTCATGACGCTTGGATTTTGTCGCTACGCTAAGCACGCTGTTACAGATATTTCGATTAGCGGACACCTTGGGTACTTCGAGTAAGTAGGTGCTTTAATGAATTTTCCATTTATTAGCCAGCCGCTATATTGACTGATTAGGAAGATTTCAGAATTTTAATTAAGGCCTGTTTTATGTAGAATGCAAAACGACATGGCGTGGAATCTGCATTTTGTATCTGTTTGATAGTGGAAACTAGTGAAACGCGAATATATTTTTATCGTACAAACTTGTTGACTGTAGGATACTTTGAATTTATACCTGATGACTTTCGCGTAATACAAGTTAGTGGAAATTATGCACGGAAGTCGGTCACTGAAGTATATATAATTTAGTATTTTGGCTGACTTCTGTAGAGTTTTATGTGTCCCCATTATCCGCTTTCTCCCGAAATATTGTTCGTGACCCTTGTGTGACCACTGTCCATATGTCTCTCACAACACTTGTTGCTTCTGCTTTTTTTTTACATCATGCATGACACACTTGTACACGCCATAGAAAAGCTGACCTTTTCCTGTAGTTCGCTACTCTTCAGCGTGGGGTTTTCTGTGCTTATTTGCAGTGTTGTGTTAACGTGAGCTTCATTCCGGCGAACACAGACCTTCCATATGCATTCACTGTGGTTTTGCACACTTCGTTGGCTTCAGTGCTAAGTTTTTGCAGACCATCTCCATCGAGAAAGGCCTTGAGAAACTAATATTCGCTTAGTTGGTCAACGAATTCCTCTCCTTTTGTGGAACATGAAGTTTCATTGTTCTGTTCACAAGAACTCGTCGTTGGATCTGCCATTCCACATCCTCACTCCCTGTTTATTAAACGTATTCAATGTTCCGTATCTTCTGCCGTTTTTTCATTGCTTCGAAAATTACAAACATCCGTCTAAATGTGAGACCCTGCTTGTTTACGATAATGGGTTGCTAGCCGATCACTAAACCTAAAAACAGGAAGGCCATCCTTTATCTGCTGTTCCCGACTTTCTTGTTAATATATTTGCAGTGTTTTGTGTACACAGACGAATTAGGAAATTGCAAATATTCCTCGTTTGTTCGTAGACACTTTTTACTCATAAATTTAATTCTTCTTTTG
This sequence comes from Zootermopsis nevadensis, assembly GCF_000696155.1. The sequence continues at coordinate 1,236,976 of NW_019059805.1, forward strand.
TTTTTCCCCTCTGTATGTTTTTAACATCTTCATTTCCCATGCTCAGGGGCCACGTTTCTTTCTCCAGTCCCGATTCTAATCCCTCTTGGCGTCCAAACTTCAGATTTCATCCGAACTAACCCATTTCATTTCTGGAGCAGAATTCGATGTACTTTTCCCTGTCTTGTTTGTTTTGTTCCTTACTAAAATACTAGGTGATATTCTAGTAAGTGAGGGGACGTAGATATAGTTATCTGTGTATGACATGCTTTTAATCAAATTATGTTATGATACTGATATAAATGACTCGTAACACAGTAAGCTAAGGTATGAAGAGTCGACTCTTCAGTTTCTGTGTGTTTCCACTCCATTGGTTAGTCTGATTTCGTTCAAATTGCTGCGTCCGTGTGGTTTGTGGTGAACGGACGAAGAAAGAATTCCCTCCGTGTCGACCTTGAATCTAATCGACCAACAAGAACAATGATGCTTGGGCAGCTTCTGCTTCGTTTTTTTCTTATTCTTGTGTGTATTAGTTGTGTCTAAACAAAGCTATAAGAAAATGGATACTAACCCTTTGTAGCCCAAGCTAGTTTAATAATTGAGTCCTTACCAGAAAGAAAATATTTTAAGGTTACAAACATCAACTAGTTAAGGCTATTTAATGAAATAATAGCTGTTTACAGTGAGAAACACGAAAACACTAAATGAAAATTAATTTATTCTTAGTATAGTTACCATTGGACTTCGAAGGTTTAACCAACCAGCTCCATGTAACAGAGTCTATAAGAATCTAATAGTTGCTTATCTGATCAAGGCGTTCCTTGGCTCTTTTGGAACCCAATGGCTCACACGAATCCGCCGCTGGACTGTGTCTTGAGCGTAATCCAGTCCACACCCTCGCATCTTTTCATCCTCCCCATCAACAATTATCGTTCATAGTGTCTTATTTGGACCTAGGAGAGATGAATTTAGAATATCGCAGAACGAGGAGCTGCGTGAATTGTACGGGGTACCTAGCATAGTGAGGATAGTGAACCCTGAGCATGCAGTGTTTATATAGGCTACAAGGTCACGTGTAAGGATTGTCTGTACAGGTGTGAAAATGAAAGAACTTGGGCAGCGTATTTTTATCAGCCCCTTTCAAATTATAGTTTAGAAATATGGATTGGCTGTCCGGCGTGACCTGGCACAAAATCGCCATTGCTTATTATGCACCTTCTCGTTTCATTTGAGAGGCTCTGTGTCATAATTGTGTTATAAGATTGACATGTGAAAGTTTTACCTTGCAAATGTAATTATTAACACTGCTTATTTGGATTTATAAATGAATATCCGTTATAGATAGGAATTGTTCGTAATGAAAGTTCGGAATGTATAATAGGCTGCAAGTAGATGAGTATTCATTCTGTGGACACTGGCGTGGGAAGCTGAGCATCGAAACGAGAGAATTTTCTGCCCGTCTAACACTGGTTTTAATTCGATAACACAACAAAATTCAACTCGTGAAACGTAGCGGTAGAAGTCACATGATTAAGAAGTTATAATTTTGAGATTGGTGAAATGATGGAGGGTGCGATTGGTGGGGAATGTAGCAAAACGGAAGCGATGAGAATGCATAAACATTTTTGTCGGAAATCAATAGAATGAAGAGACCAGTTGGAAGAACTGTTTACCCGGAAAGGATAATTAATTAAATCTTAAAGAAATACGATGTGAGGGTGTAGACTTGATTAAATTATTTCAGTATTGGATGCACGGGGAACTCATTAATTTCCTAACGAACCTTTGGGTTTTACAAAAGGTGGGAAATATCTTGACTGTCTTTTCCATGTAGGAAGTTACAAATGATTAACAGTTGAAAGCCCGATATATGTACAACCTGCTACAACAGTAACTGCATCTTGTATTGTTGGGTTTTGTAAGATTCTCACCTTAAACAACCATCATTTCCTTAAACAGCATGCACCAATTTATCTTTAATGGTGAGGTGTTGTGTTTTCTTTGCGGTACGGACTTTATTATTATGTACTGTTTAGACGAGCTTCGGCTTCAAAGGATAAATGAAGTTACGAACCTAATATGTGCATTGCTGTTCGAACAGAAGACACTGCCCCGAAGTAGCTGTAAAAGTTGTATCTAGTTGATGCAGTGATTATTACGTGGGAGTTGTTTATGTCTGGCTTCCCTTGTCTTGAAGAATTTCTTTCTCCACGATAGACTGATACTACTCATTGGGCCGGTTTCTATTTGCCGACGTCGAGTGACGGTCGTGATTCAAGGGTTTAGCGCCTTTGTATCCCTAAAATAAACGCCACGTTTCACCCCTAGATTATATAACCACGCTATCGGCCTACAAGTTGCGTATGTTACTTCGCATAGAATGAGATGGTGGTGAATTAGGCTGCTTAGTGAGATTTTAGGCAACTCAGAATAGAAAAGGACTAGAGAGGAAGCGATTGTTGAGATTTTAAGGAAGCCTGTTTGTATAGAGATTCTAAAGAATAAGAAAGATAATGTACTGATAACAGTTTTCTCTGACTCCACAGAACCAACTGCTTTAACATTGAATAACTCTGAATTTTGCCCAAAGTTTATTATGGCGTTTAGCGTGCCTCTCAGATTAAACAGAAATTGCCCTCGGAATTTAGCAACTGTTAGTTGTAATGACGTAGAAGTTCAGTAAACGCTCGGTAATTTCTATCAGTGCCCATTACATAAGACATGTTTCATATTTCTTTTCGGTAAAGGTAAAAACGTGCACCGACTAAACACCAAAGTTATGAAGAAGTTTTGAGACGCGTGTTAGGTGTTATAAAATTTCCTAAAAATTTGCCTCTAGTTTTAAATTCGTTACGGTCAATAATTATAATAAACCAACCTTGTAACTTGCCGACGGAGCCGATGAGAGGATATGGAGATAATTCAGACTTCTACCACCATGCGGTGCAAGTGATGTGCTAGTGATGCGACATCTGCCTGCAATGTTCATAATCAATTTGTACTTTTCGTTCTTCCTGCTCTTCTTTTGTCACCCTGGCGAAATTCTTTTCTTTACTTCTAAGAAAAATGTTTACTGTGTCACATTTATTTTCACACGTGACTCGGATTTTACCTGCATACTTTGTTTCTTTCAAGCGTTCTTCGTGTAAGGTTTTCAAGATGTACTCTACTAAGAGCAACCTTAACTTCACTCATACAAATAGGCCTGTGTAGCATAGGGATTGTGATAACGTATGTAACAGGCTCTGGAGAGTCTATCAAACTGAAATGCTTTAATCTTTCCGGCCCGCGAGGTGAATTATTAAGATCAGAATTAGTTTTTTTGGACAAAATCTTATTTCGTGTTTTCGATTAAAACATTATTATCATTAATGTCTTATTAAAGTTGAAATTAAGCCGTAGGGACATTATCATATTTAATATAATGCACCGATTGATTTCGCCATGTATGTCTGTCCGTCTGTCTAATGTAACAACTCGAGACGCACTGAACGGATTTTCACTTTATTTGATACCGGTGAGTTAACTGTTCTATTTGACGGTAAACTACGGTTAAAAGTATTTCTGAAAAAATAATATGTAGAATATGAGGTTTTCACAGCGGTGAGTCTGAAGATGTTGTACTTCTACCAAACTACACGGCGCAGCAACCCAGAAGACAAGTCATCTTAAAAGAATAGGCACTAAATCTTGTCAACAGAACAGTTTTTGTAAAAAATATAAAACAACGATTCACAAAGACCTATACATTTCTGCAACCGTAAGTGATTTGTTGAATCCCAAGTCACACCCCCTCCCCTCCCCTCCCCTACCTAGGTAATGGTCATTGAACCTAGACAACTCTGACGTCACTGGTGCCATTCGCAAATGTAAAAGATGTCAAATGTGTTGACGGAATTATTTAGTCTTTTTAGGCCCAAAAAGAGAGCGTTTACGAATCGAAAATCTGAACCAAAGAAACGCGATAGAATTGTTACACCCTGCATTTATTTCCTATCTTGGTCGCTTACATGGCCTTAAACAGAGTTTGAAGCTTTAAATTTCGAGTCGGATTTTGAACCAAACCATTTAAAAAAATCAGGACTAAGAAATACAGGCGTGGATTAAGGAATTATGCGTTTAAATTCTTTGTTTAATGATTCGATCGTGTGTTGTGATTTTTAAAGTCTGCCACAGTTTGGTTGTAGTGGACATTCTGATGTTTTGTAAAACAGGGTAGTTAGAATTCCCTTTTTTAATTCGATGTATCGAATTGCGTGAAACATCTGCTGAGCAGGTGAGTCGGAATCTCGACAGCTGCCTGTCTGCTGCCGTACACGCACTCAGCCCCAAAATTACGAACTTCACTGTTGCTTTCCGAGGCGTACATACTGCAGAAAACTACCGAACACTAAAAAAGGATGTAAAAAGTGACCGGGCTTGTATTCCAGCGCGCAGGGCTCGTTAGTTTTGAGGGGTGTAACTGGTCGTCACAAAAACTTTGTGGCTTGCACTGAAAATTAAAAGTAAAGATGTAAAAGAAACTGCATTTTATGAGGACAGAAATTAAATGAACGCGAGCTTTGTGCTCGCTGTGCTGGATTAAAATGATCTAGTCACCCGAGACATGAGATCTGCTGAGCTCATCAGACAGTTCAGCAATGTTAGACATCACCTCATGGTAACAGTCCCTGACACTGCGAAATAGCAGACACTTCCCACCGCCTGCAATGAAATACAAACACGTGGGTGGGCACTGACTTCTGCTGTGCCATGTCCTATTGAAGGAGCGTCCATGGAGCAATGCCGTTCCTGAGAAGCTGATAGTCACTCAGCTTACCTAGAAATCATCCGACTGCTTGGAATCTGAACTTCATTACCATGACCACAAGAGCAAGCCACTGGACCCTGTCCTTAGCTGTAGAGTCCAGCATTCGCCCTAATGTATAATTTCCAAGAGATTGATCTTGTCAATTTGAAGTCCGAAAAAAGAGAGAGAAGAAATTTAGAAAGTAGGGTGAGGAGGTGGGTAGTAGTGAGAGAGACGTTTAACGAGGAGGTGGCATAAATGTGCTGCTATGAAGGTTCCCAAGCAGTTTCCACTCGTCCTTCTGATGGAGGTAGGTTGAAGAGAAGGTGTGAGGTGTTTAATGAAACGAAAAGAGAAGTTGAGCAGTGTCATTCTGTACGTAGAATTTTGGAACCAACTCAGCATTTGCTCTAAGACCGAGGAAAACCACAGAAGCTCATTTAAATATCATTTAAACGTCCAATTTTTTCCGCAAAGAAAACCACGTCTTTGTTACAAAGTTCGACTGGTTGCTTTTGTTTGTGACTAATCTCTGTTTATTCTGGAAATCATACGAAACTAACAGATGCATTCTGTGGGCAAAATACAGAGTTGTTGAATGTCAAAGCAGGTTGTGCGTATTCTTACCGCAAGCCTTTAAAGGGTTTATGTTATCCTCTTTAACTACAGTTTTGTCTCCAAAGTGATTACTTTCCTCAAAGTTTTCCCATGAACATTTTGGGTGCAGTTCTTATGTCTCCCAAGCAGTCTTATGCCTCAGCTTGTGCATTTACCGTCAAAGTCCACACTTGTTCTTCTTGGCGTCACAATTTCGTTCCAGGCTCGGTCGCCTCTGTTGTATTTGTACTCGGGACGAATCTGTGCGTTCCACGCCCGTTTGAAATAAGAGGCAGGGGAACAAGAGAGGCTAGGACGAAGGAAGAGAAATTGTTCTCACAAATTTTCTTTGCCATCGGCAGTACTCTGTAATTTATGTCTCGGTTCCTTTGTCGGTAATGTCTTTGGTTTACATAGTTTATGCATTTGTTTTCCTTCTACATGCAACCTAGTGATGTAGGCGAAACGCGCTGTTTCGAACCAGCGATTGTCCATTTATCTAAACCCTTGTCTGAAGATAGACGCTAAGAATATTTTATATCGCTCATGTTTTTGTGAGAAAATTATATATCATTTTCATATTTCAGAGTATTTCGCTGTTATAACAGAGCTTGTTGTTAAGGCAGTGTTTGTGACCGTAATGTGGTTGCTGGTACTGTAAATCATTCCGTTGTCTTTATCCAGAAACGCTTTTAAGGTGGAACAAATAAGCGTATAATCTCGTTATACGTACTTCCTTATGATGTCTGTGAGGATAGACACAGACCACCAGTCGTGTTCCATCAACATGTGACTTAATGGACTGTAATAACATGTTGTGGCCCCCTTTTCCCGTATTTATCAGTGGCGAAGGCAGATGTTTCTAAACGCGTCTCACTGTGCAATTAGACACACATGTTCTTTTGGACCACCGCGCCTAGCATCCTTCGTGGACTGTAGACAAGTTTGATTTTATGAGATTTGATGTTTATTGGACAAGGAGTATGAATATGGATGTCTTCTGGGATGTTACGTCGCGTAGTCTGGTAGATATTGGTCGACGTTTCAGAGGCACTTGCGCATCGGGACGATGATGGAAGCAGTAAACATCTATATGTAGCCGTCTTTAAATTTGATTTTGGTTCGCAATGTTAAACGCTATCAGATGCGGCTTTTGCAAGACAGTACCTATCTTTTATCCATAATTAGTCAACAGATTTAAGTAGAATTTGTACTTGGGGTATCAGCAAAAGCTTGCAAGACAACTAGTTTGATTTCGTGCCATGCTAGTACAGCGTAAATACTGCTATAGGCTTACATAAAAATCGAATTGAATTTGCAAATTTGTCATAATATCTAAGTGTAATTAGTAAATTTGTGTTTAGGGTACGAAATGTAGACTTACTAAGCATTGTTTGATCCGGTTTGAATGTGATGTGTGCTGTTGATTTTCTTTGTAGGCAGTAGGTTTAAGTCTTCAGCAAATGAACATGGACGACGGAGAAATGGGAAACAGCATTTGGAAACTGTACATATATTCCTCTCCAACCGCAGATTTAAAGTATCCCCGGTTTTGTATATTTATCAAGTTTTGCTAACCGCGGTATTTGGTTTCGTGTCCGTGCTCTTTAATTAGTGTACTCACGGAAGAAATTGGTGGCTGCTGCACTAAGATCCCAATTTGTATTGGGAAGGGCTGTAATGGCGTCCGAGACCAATTTCTAGTTTCTAGACCACCATTTCTGTGCGTCTCTTTGAGGCGTGCTTCATATTTGATATCTAATATTTTACGCCTTACTTTTTAGGCGTTCTTCACGCTCTGTCGTGAGGTCCTTTTTTAATATATTGTTTCACACAGCGGGGACCGTAGTGGTTGTTGTAACAACAGCAACAGCGAGCACCTCTGAGGCGTCGGTAAACTTCTACCAGACTACACTGCGCAACAACCCAGAAGAACCCAACTTCATATTCGCCGCCACGAGAACCTCAAATTTCGCCTCCATGACAAAATCCTCTTTTCAAGCCCAGAGCTCGTCCAAGGCGAGTGGGTATGTGGCAAGAATGAAGTGTTTCTGTCTGTTCAGCCGGCGATGCGATCTAACAGACTAGATGAACGCTGTCATGGGCTAAATGACCATTAGCCCCTGTCGGAATATATGAAGTCATGATGATGAAGATGCTACCATAAATTTTGCGCATGGCAGTTGTGCGTCAAGTCTACTTAGGAGCCATAAGTCAATGTGTGAAAACGGAGTTCATGGTTTCATGTGGAGTAGCAGAGATCAACAGTCACCATGTGCCAGTTACTTACTTGTCCTGCGCAACTAACAGCTCTCTGCTGTCGTCTTGAATGCTAGAATAGATTACTTCCACCTCTATAATGCCCTCTAGACTGAGTGTTGAGAGCCTGCTTCCTCATTATCGAGCATTAAGCATTTTTAAAAGGACTTCGCATTTGCGAAATTGCCTTACTTACAGGCTATTCGCGGCGCTGACTGTAAACAAACAGGTCCGTGTGAGTGTGATACCATAAGATAATTCTGAATAATGCATCAATAAGGATGTGGGACGAAGCGTTCGTGGCCTATTTTAAGTTAGTTCAGCATTTGGCTGGAGGGATTACGACCACGAAAATCTAACTTGGGATTACCTATCCTTTCTCTGGATTCTGTTCATTTGTTTATTTGTGTAAGATGTTTCACTTAGACTGTAGTATGCTTCGAATGTTAGGATAACTGATGAATAATTACTTAGAAAGGATATGAGAGGAACCGTTTGGGAATAATTCGAAGTGCTATTCCGGCATTTGCCCTGGAAAACTGAGGAAAACCACGAACACATTTGGCTTGGATTCTAAGCAGATGCCCGAGTCAAGATCACCGTTTTCAGGGGTGTTATTAGAACCACGGGCCTTTAGAATACGAACATCCATCGTACAAATACTGAGTTGAAATTTTGCAAACCCATTAATTTTATTTGTGGGAACGGACTGTTGAAGGGCGAGAAAATACAATGCTGTGGGGGTAGAAAACTTCTGCTGTATTTGTAGAATTAAAGAAACTGCAATTTCTTATTACTACTTATTATCGGGGTCGTAAGGTCGGCCATTGCTTGCGCAGCCAGATGCTGCATGTAGCGTTCTCGACAGACGACGTAAATTGCAACACTATTAAGAAAAGATGACGTCAATACCTCTACTTCGGGCCTTGTCATGTGTTTCTTGCATAACATGAACATGTAATTGGGAGGACGTATCCGTCGCGCCACGTTTAATTTCAGAAACTAACGTATTTAATGGCTATTGGTTAAATGTGGCTTTAGGATTCTTCATTTATATTGTATGGCTTCTCTGGTTGTGCACCTAGTATCAAAGTAACTCTCTATGAAGTGGAATTTTTTTCCTTCAGAAGCTGATAGTCGTTCGGCCAATCAATACATTCCCGTTCTTTTACGGAATTAAAAGATTCGTTACCGTACTCACAAGATCCCGCCATTGGACTCTGTGAAAAGCCATTTGAATCCATTCCACACCCTTACACCATGTTTCTTTCATATCTGTTGGTGTTTTGTCTGCAGGTCGCCCGACTAAATTTTTGTATGCATTTATTATTTCCACAGTATCCCTTATGCCCCACCCATCTCATCCTCCATTTAATATCCGAATATGTTCCGAAGACTGCAGACACCTTATTGTGTTCCGTGCCGAATTTAGTGAAAATTAAAAGAAGGGCAATCTCCTTCCAACATGAAATTCATGGGTTTTCCCGCGTAGTTCGGTTTAGTTTTATGCTTGCAGAGGACGGAAAAGGAAATCCTTTCTTCATGGCTGGCAGTTTATTTTAGCAGCTACTTCTCGTTGTTCAGGTTGTCGTCTGTGTCGGTGATTTTTTTTCTTTTTGCTTAGATTTTGATCCTTATGTCGAAGATATATAATATCTCTCTACGTTATGTAACTGTCGGCTGTGGAAACACTTCAGTTAATTACTTCGGCAGGTATTATAGTGGTCGTAACCTGAGACTTCAAGTCATACTCTGCGTGATTAATGATCCAGTTTGTAGTAACATGCATTAAGACACGAACTAAGTATAGAAGTGGTAAGCACAGTACGGACCGTGTGCCGAAGCTGGCACGTGAAAATATTAATATGTTATTCTTAACGCAGTCGTTTATCGTAGATGTTCTTCTGCGTTTTGACACCTTTGCTTTTCATATGTGACATATTTTCTTTAAATGCTGTAAATTTCGACTTTCACGACTTCGGGTAGACACCTCCATGGAGCAGAATCTGTCTTTAAAAGCTAACAGTCACTAAGCTAGTCAATTAATACCCCACATTTTATGGAAATCGATCGTTCATTGCCTTGCCACACTAAATTTAATCGAAATGGTTGAAGTTGTTTGGGATAAGAGACAAGGATGAACGAACGGACTCAACAAGAATAGCTGCCCCATCATGCTTCCACTTTAAGTAAAGAACGCGTAGATATGGATGCCATAATTATGGCTGTAAGCACACCGTTAGTACTGTCCGATGCATGGTTTGCCAACACCAGGCCTGCTGCAATGATTGATACATCTGTTTCCATTAACTTTTTGTTCTTATTAGTATATTTAATGTTACTGCAATGCAGAAGGTCAATAGTTTTAAAAAGGTCATAGAGTCATGGGCGTTGGGTTTATTGGTCTTAATGACAGAGATTATTTTCTTTAGGCTCTCTGCTACGTCGCTTCCAGTGGCAAAGCATTATGAAGTGTCCGTGCGTGTGTTGAAAGCGATCTAAGTGCTTCTGAAAGCGTTAAAATAAGGACCCCCGAGTCTGTATGTCATTAGGTTTGCTTCTTGAAGGAAATTATTTTCTGATTTCCTTTGTTGATTGCTCCTCACTAATTGGTTTTTTCGGCTATGTTGAAGGGATGCTGTCTGGAGATCAGTCGTCCAAAACTGACCCTGTCTTGCGAAATTTCTTGAGGTTTGAAATTGTGTGTCCAACTTTGACGCAAAACTTTATCGGGAACACACTTCAGACCTTATCTGAGCTTTCATATGATCTTCGATGATTAATATCCGCTGCTCGGTACTGTACAAAATCGAATGAAAACAACTTACAAACAAATGGAATGAGTACTACAGTGTGACAGCAAAGTTTCTTTAAGTTATAAGTACTCATCGCGGAGAAAGTCGAGTTAAAACTTGATATGTACATTTTGGACCATTCTGTAAATCACTAACTATTCAGCAGGTTTTGGTATTGCAGCTGAATTACCAGCAAATATCGAAATGTAATCGGGAAGACAATAGTTTGTGCCGATTATTAACTGTACACAGAACTGCCCTATTTGACTTCGCTACTATTTGTGTCTCAGAACCGGGCCAGGTTAGTCGGTAGACCTGGGGTTCACCTTTCTACCTTTGCTCCTTTCCCCTCCTTACACAGTAGAGAAAACTTGCGATGCTAAACAAACAAACAAACAAACAAACAAGCAAATCGTTGGAGGAGATTATCTTCTGGGATGTTATGCTGTGTGGATGATTAACTTCACATTTCTTAATTTGCATCGTATCTGACCTAACAATAGACGGACGTCTGCAATATTGTTTCTTCTGTTGTGGTAATGTTTCTAAAATAGGAGCGTGGCCTAATCATAACACTGTGTCATGTTGGGGTGGTTTAAATACAATTCCTTGCATGAATACAATAGATTTATTGCGTAAATGTTGAAATCATAGACTCGTTATGGGAACTGAGTCAGACTGGTTTCACAAGTGGGGATTGTGTTTAGTAGCTGGATTTCTCTGACCACTGCCATTTCTGTGATTCAGCTAATTACTCTAAGGACTTAGTGCTAATACCTGTGTACTTTAAGCTGGAGAATCTCGTTCGTTACGTGTTCCCGCAGTGTCGTTGTGCGTTGGTAGCTACAGTGTTGAACAGAGCGTGGCGTAAGCTTGTTGGATAGGCCTAGTGTAGTTTTTAAGGTGTATCATTAGTGTTGATCCTGCTTTTGGTTGCTTGCATCGTGTGAATCACTGTGAACGTTTAAAATCAGTTATGTAATCATAGATTGTTTTAGTTGAATGGATTTGGTAACCTACATAGTGGAACCTTCCATTTGTCGACGTAGTGAACGACCAATTTGTCGTTATATTTTACGTACTCGTTTTGTTGTTTGTTGTACGTCGGGTATTTCTGAAACTAATTTCACTGTGATTCATGAAATGAGTATTAAAACTATTGTGTCATTGTTTCTCCTTTTTTGACACAACATTTAATCGTCAAGTTCGCTTGTTCTCCCCTCCATTCAAGAAGGAGACAAGACTTATTGGTCGTTGAGAACTTCGGCCGGCCGAATTAGCAGAACTAGAGATCTAATCGCCTACATCTTTCCTTCGGTCTGGTGGTCAAGGCATTGACCCACATCCGTGTTCACTTGCAGGTTGTCCGGTACATTTGTAATGACTTGATTGAATTTGAGCTGAAGGTTTGTTAATAATGTAGTGCCTGTATTGGAGCGTTAAGAAATGTGAAAGCCAAACCCCAGCCGAGACTCCAGGACTGTGTATCGAGGGTCGTGACTGTGGGATAGTGGTTGCTGCCGTTCATCCACTCAATTGTTCCCAGTGACGTATTTCAGATTCGTGTTTTAACTTCCTGAATATGGTTAAGAAGACGACAACAGTTGAATGTAACTGTGAAACAGACACACATTTACGGATCGAGGAACTTATGTGCTTAGAACCTTTGGATGTAGTAGTCAGTCCAGCCTTGGAGGATGATACTGAGAGAGAACTGGAGCTACGTCAGGTAATTCGTGGAAATAATGATTTTTATATATTTTCTTTTATAAAATGAGCATAAGTTGTGTGATAAATTGTTGACTTCCAAAACAAAAGCAATTGTATTTGTAAGAAAGAAACCTTTAAGAGCAGACATTGTTTTGGACAGAGGCGGAACGTTCATGTTAACCATGTTAGCCCGGTTAACACCTTCAGAAAAAAAACTATAAATAAAAAGTCTGTCTTATTTTCGTGGTTCAGTTGAACTCCGTACTCTCAAACGCAGCAGCACAAGCTCATTGCGAGCGTAAGCCTCAGCTAGCTGGTTAACACCTGGTTGCTTGATGCTAACGACGCATTTTATCTGATAGGTTCTGTTGTGTGATGTACCAATGAGCCAAGAGTTTATTTTTGTTTTGTTTTTCAAAGTGTTAGCCGGGCCATGGTTTTGGATAATATAATATTGGTTGAGGCGAGGAATATTAATTTAGGCTGCAGTAGACCTACAGGTTATGAGACAGGTCGAATATGATGTAAAATGAGACAGATATTAGCAGTTCTGTGAACCTGGAAAAGTGCATTAGCAACTCCGAAAATGCCAAAGGCAGATATTGCTAAAATTCTGTACGGTAATTGTCTTTGGTCACGAAGCTGCTTTCAAAATAATTACCCATTCATAATTCATGATCGTGTTTCTGTCTTTTTCGACTCTGTTGTTGAAACAGGCCATTCACTTAAGAAACAATCCATACAAATTCCAGTGCCCTTCCTTAAAATATTTAACTATCACCTTATCTCACTTTCTTCAAGTTAATATAATTTGTAAACTTGCTGCTATGCATTAGTCCGCGCTGCAGAGCAGCCGAACAGACGATTATCATGCATGTGCTATGTGTGTTTTCCACCGTATTGCTTCAGGTCATTCCGACCCACTGTTGCATCATCAGAAGAGGCAGAAATATTCATAATTTACTTAAGTGACGAAGCCACTTCATCTTCAAACGCGCTGTCGTTGAAAATATAAACATTACGTCATATATGCAAACACTGGCCTTCGCCAGGTCAGAGATAACCGAGAAAATCCAATCACTTTTGTGCCTTTTCAAGCAAGATGTCAGAATAATTCTTTTTGAACTGGAAGTTTCGTCATTACCGTGTTTACAAAAACTGGCGACTGGACAGTTGAATGCAGCCCACACCCCAACGCCCTTAATCTTTTATCCCCATTTTAATATTATCCTCCTGTTTACGTCTAGTCCGATATATCATGCGCTGAGAGATAGTTGACATTTTGCATCAGCGTTGTGACGCACAAGTGACTATACAAGATTCGTCATCTGAACGCAACTGGATTGATTCGCCGTTAACTAAGTTTACAAGAGTCGACTAAAAAACGAGGAATCGGCAAATGACTGACGAATAATTTCAGTGAATTTTATCTTGCTGTATATTTCCTTTACGAGTGGCATTGCATATATAACAGTGGCACGTTAGTAAATACAAATGGCCGATAAGATGACTTAGTAAATGTTAGCTGAATCTATGGAATTCCAAGAATACAGTTAGCCCATTTTACTGACTCCATGGAGTAGAACCCTTTAAAAGCTGATAGTCGATCAGCTAGTCAGAACATCACCGGCCTTTAAGGAAACACTAAGGGCTAGCGCGCACGAGCGGTTTTTCTACCGCAGCGTTAAAACTACCGCCACCGCATATTCTTGTTGCCGTTGCACACGGAAGGCGAAATAAACGCATTGTTTGCCTTTTCTTTTCAGCTACTACCTGGAGAATTTCAAAAGCCTCTATTCCGAAAACCAACGGACTGATATTGTCGTGAC
>NW_019059806.1:9232-31386 GCF_000696155.1 Zootermopsis nevadensis
ATGGCTGTTTCGGTATGCTGAAAAATCGTACTGACGACAGAAGCAATAAGCACATGTGAAACATCGGTCAATTTCTGAAATACAACAAGGCGCAACACCCCGGAAGAAAGTCCACTTTATATTCTGCTGTCTGAAATTTTAAATTTCCTCGTAAATCCTTGATCGTCCGCAAATAACAGAAAAGTCAACCTCGTATCATGACAATGAAATACTACTATTTAATCCTGTTTATAAACCTATGAAACTGGATTAGTATCAGAGGAACAGATACCTGGTATTTTACAAGCTCCCGGATTATGTATGACTGATTTACGAATTCAAATTCCAGCGAGGCCAAGTTGACTTAAGTGCCGAACAGGTTAAGCTGCATAAGTATAGACAGACTGCACGTCGAAATTTCTCAGTGATTTTGTTCCTGTGTCACGTTTTATTGCTAATATTTGTGTTGTTTTTGCAAATTAAGTAAAAAAAAATTCCGTAACTATTTCATTAATACATCATTTGGTAAAATATCACTTATAGGTTCTATAAAACACTACACCTATAATTTTAGTTATTTCATTAGAATTATAAATATTTTGTAATTCTAGCAGCTTCTTCAATCTAATTTCTTAATAACTTCTTAAAATAATATATATACAGAAATAAGCAAATAAGCACCCTGAAGATGGCAATAAGTCAAACCCCGAAACCCATGAAGTAATTTTAATATTTAATTATGTGAGCCTTTACTAACATAGTAAACGAAACTACCTGTGTCTTAGTAGGACAGAGAACATTCTCACATATTCCCTGAACAAAGAAGGTATTTTCCATAAATGGTGCATGTACAGCGTAACTATCCTTGACCGTCCTGAAGAAGGGAGATCCTGCTTACGCCGGCTGTAAAAAGCCCTCACATTATCTTGTTACAAGACAGCATCCTGGGGTTGAAAGAAAGTGTAATTCACTTCGGGAGAAAACTAATACCCCCTTTCGTCAGCGGTGAGGTTGTCTCCGTTCCATACAAAGGGCAGATAAGATGTCGCCGGTAAACCAAATTCTACAGGCCTTTTCAAGCCGGTTACCATGACAACGCCTGAAATTGAAAAGTGCTGTCTCTCGCGGTCAGGCTTTGCGTTAGGGTTATTCGAGAAAGTAGGAATATCCTCCGTCAGAATTTCATCTCATTTCTCTGATTTCCCCTTAAGAATCTCCAAATAGAATAAGAGGCTTATTACTCTTAATAAACTAGCGAGGGTTGGAAAGGAAGCGGTTGTTGCAAAAGTACAGAGACTGAGGAAAACAGCGAGAAGTACCAGTGAGGAAGAATTTTTTCAAATCCGTCGAATTCGACGTACAACAAGTATGGGTCAGCTGACCTTGCATAGGCTCTTAACGAATCGACCACCTATCGTATAAATACAGTGACCACGATTCTCATGACCTGTGATAGTTGTAGTTTGGACATCCCTTTGAATATCGAACACCGAGTACGTAGTGACTTTATGGAAATCGATGAGAGTCAGATGAATATTTATGAGAATTTCCCCAAAAATGTGTTTCAGTAACTTCGTTGTGGAGGACTTAAGCGAGTTTTTAAGCAAATTAAAGTCTTTCAGGGCAACGCATCGCGAATACGAAACACCCGGAGCGAAACGGACAAATCCGTTTACGACTTCGAATACGCCGATATTTCGCCATGGACAAGACGAAATTCTGGTGTTTTTCGAAAATTCACCAACACCTATAAACCCCACCCTGAGTACTTATTTTGACCCAGTGGTAACTATATGTACCACCTGCCTTTTGTATGTATGGGTTTAGGATTGTTCTCAGTGTAAAAAGGGATTATTTCCTTAAAGTAATTTTAATATTTAATTATGTGAGCCTTTACTAACATAGTAAACGAAACTACCTGTGTCTTAGTAGGACAGAGAACATTCTCACATATTCCCTGAACAAAGAAGGTATTTTCCATAAATGGTGCATGTACAGCGTAACTATCCTTGACCGTCCTGAAGAAGGGAGATCCTGCTTACGCCGGCTGTAAAAAGCCCTCACATTATCTTGTTACAAGACAGCATCCTGGGGTTGAAAGAAAGTGTAATTCACTTCGGGAGAAAACTAATACCCCCTTTCGTCAGCGGTGAGGTTGTCTCCGTTCCATACAAAGGGCAGATAAGATGTCGCCGGTAAACCAAATTCTACAGGCCTTTTCAAGCCGTTACCATGACAACGCCAGAAATTGAAACTGCTGTGTCTCGCGGTCAGGCTTTGCGTTAGGGTTATTCGAGAAAGTAGGAATATCTTCCGTCAAAATGTCATCTCATTTCTCTGATTTCCCCTTAAGAATCTTCAGAGATGGTTATGGACCAACAGAATTACGCAAACGTGAGAGAACTGACAGCAATACATAATCATTTTCAAGTTTTCCCAAATGATTATATATAGTAATTGAGATTAACAATTGTAATTACACGAAAGACTGCACGATATGTTGCTATGTGTGCTAGAGACTACAAACGTAACAAGGGCATAAAATACACGCAGAATTTTTAAGAAACGTTTATTAATTATTCATACAATTATCATTTCATTGTCTCTGTAACTGCAGAAATAATTTGGAACTATTTATCAACCGAACCTTTCCGATCAACAAATCGAATTCTTTCCTTTGATCATATATTTGCTAGTCTTGCATCAAACACCTTTACAGCGAAGACGATTTAACTATTAAATATCCAAGAGTTTGAAGCGTAAACAACAGGAATATGAAGGGCCACGCACTGAAATAAATTCTACTTTTTCATGTGCCCGTATGTAGAGAAGAAAATAACACAAAATGCCATGCATTTTAAAGCTGTGTGAATCTTATACCATCAACGTTCAGGTCAAAAGATGAAACATACTTCAACAAACATCAGATCGGACCGGCTTTTGAGTCACTCTCAATACCGGTGCGTATTCTCGAAAGAGGGGTCATTTTATCGTCGAATTCTCTCATTGGCGAAGCAGATAAAAGACTAGAATAGACAACGGATCAGAGCAGACTGGTAAGTGGTATGCATAACACAGTCACTCACAATATTTGATTACTATTTCGTATTTCCTTTCATGATAAAGCCAACTTATGCGTTATTTGTCATTAAAACTACAATACAAACCCCCAACCTCCATCGCTGGTACTACGAAGTTTATTGAGACGAAAGTGGATGATATATGAACGGAATGATACTCGAGGATCAAACATATCAGGGCTTTTCTCGTATTCCTAGATCCTACTAAAGGGTTCTAATCCAGCTTCGTAACTCATAACATATTTTATCCGGAAAATATATACGGACTTCTAACTCATTTACCGACAGCCACAGAAATCATAGACTGCAAACTAATCCCTACCACTGAAAATCTCGGTAACAATTACCGTTTTTAACTGAACTCATTCCAACCTTAGCATCGCGTAATGAAGGCGTATAGGGTATATGGAGGTAAATCTCAACTCATTCCAAATCTCTGCATTAACACGGCTGAGCGACCAGGTGTATGGAGCGGTTGCATTGTCTCCAGGCGAATAGCTTCCGACTTCTGATGGGTTGTACACCGAATGGACATCAAAGCAGATTTTAACGTGGCGTGGTGGCGAAGAGGAAAGTCACTACTCCTATCAAGGTTCGAACTCCGACCACAGAGCTACAGTGCGTGACCGAGTTTGGTCAAAAAACTTCACAAAACTTTGGTTTAAAGAATGCAGACGCTGAAATGACTTTAGTAACGGAAAGGGTACTAAATGATTATCTGTAAAGCGGTACATGGGATCTTTCCGAATCTGTTAAAGGAACTATTAATTATACAGGCCTATAAAGGAATAAATTGCCGGGGTGAAATTGCTTCGGTTAGCTGCTCACGTTTTAAAGTTACATTACTTGCTGTAGCTTATACCTTCCTTGTTAACAAGTCAGATGAAGTAACAAGTAATTGATGCAGCATTACGAACACATAGTGGCTTGTGTAGCGAAAATTAACTGCTAACTGTACGAGCTTCAGAAATTATGCATCGCACTCATTGTGTATGCTCAACAACCTGACTATATTCTGTGCCCGGCAGAAAGTCGAGTCGACTGAATAACGCTACACCGAACCGCAAGACGCCAGCCAGCAGGCCTCGATTACAAGGCGTTCATTGCTCGGGGCGAAAATAACAAAGAGCTACTTATGCGGAAACAGAGTCAACTTTTCCGTCCGTGGCTTGGTATTAGCATAAACTACACAGTGCGGAAAATTTCATGAAAATAAAAACTTAAAATAATACTTCTAAAACCACGTAAGAAAATTAGACATCATGGCTTAACAAACTTTAATATTTGTAAATTGATATAAATTGCCCTCAATTTGTCTTTATTTATTCAACTGTTTCGTCGATTTTTTATCATTTCTTATAAATCATGCTTACTTTGTAGTTGACCTTTAAAATGTTAAATCAGTACATAAATAAATAAAAAATTGAACCGAATGGAGTTTTTTTAACACAGTTTCTCAACGTAAAACTAATGGATGCTTATCAAGTAAAGTCGACAATATATCGTCTTGTAAGCCGTTTCCGTGTCAAAGGAAGCGTGCAGGACATAAATCGTTCCGGAAGTCCTTCGGTGAACGCGGTGGACATTTCTAACACTTAACACAACATTGTTTTTATATGCTGATTTCAATGTAGTCCACATTTAGACAAACAAAAAATGTGTCAGGAACGGTTGTGTGGCTTTTCCATTAACCTGTATATATACTTAGTAATCAGTACGAAATTTCAGGAATTCAAGACTAGAGTAATACCCAGAAGGTTTCTCCTTTTAAGACTCTTGCTTGAAGGAGTAGGGAGATGAGACTTGCCTGGAAGGGGGAATTAGAGGAAGTCCGACATGGGGGGCGGGCAATATAAAGCGGAATATTAGCCGAAAGCAAAAATTTCATCAACCTAGCTATTCACATACTTGCTGAAGGATGGAAGCGTACAGATTGAAACGCAAGAAAGTAGCAATTCAGATGACAGCGTGCCGATAAATCTGGCAAAAACACGCGTTTATGATAATATGAATTAAAATGTCTACTGTTGCAAGACATCTGTAACTATTATTCCTTTTTCAGATTAATACCTTACGAATAATTTTTACAATTCTACGGTAGGTTTGTATTTATGTGTCACAACCAGCGCTACAAATTTTACACAAAATTATTATTTTTAGTATTAAAAATTATAAAATTTACGATGCCAGCCTTTGTTCTACTGACCAATTTCTTTCCATGACGCAGGTTATTATTGAAAAGGCAACAATTAATCAATAAATCTGCTAAATTTAAAAGTACCTCAATGTCCATTACCGTGTTGACAAAAGATCGTCACTGGGCCCTATCCTGAACCAATTAAACCAGTCAACACCAAAAGTCCCAATTTTGTTTTTTGTCTACTCAATGGTCACCCAAGAGACCTCTTTCTTCCCTTGAGATTTTCACAAACTTCTCATAATTCACATACGTGCTATATGCCCTGCCAATCTAATCTTCCTTGATTTGATAACCCTGATAATATTTTGTGAAGATTACAGATTATGAATTGCTTCAATATCAAATCCCATACTGCTGCTACTTCCTTCCTCTTAGACCCATATATTCTCATCAGAATCCTATTCTCGAAAAATCTGTATCTATTTTATTTCGTTAATGTGAGAGACACTTCACACCACGGAACAAAAAGAAGTTTATTAAAACACATCAAACGTTAACAGTTAAACAAGGGCTTTAGTAGGACTTATATGAAAACTTTATATCAAACTGTTATAGAAATAATCAATTTTAATTAATTTTCATAACACAAGGATGCATATGCGACAGAACTGTAGATGTAGTGCCGGAGGAAAAATTGAACAAGGAAACGCATGTAAAATGTCGCAGAGATAAAGTGAAACAATTGCTTGAGGACGGACTTGAGGGAAATAATACATAGAGAAAATAAAGCAAACTAGACAGAAACAATGGTGGCAATAGAAAGAGAAAGGATACAACGTGTCGTGCTACTTAAGGCTGGGAATTCAGAGCAGGATTTACTTGATAGGGGTGTAAAGAAACTGTCAGTGTGAAGTGTAAACGAAGTATTCTGCAAAGAAACAAAAATTATGATTATCTGCCTAACCTTTTCAGGTATTCCTCGTAATTAAAATAAGGACGGAGGAGAAGGACAGAATGGTGTATTGCATATCAGTTCACAATTTTCATACTATAGCTAGCAACTGTTTGCCTCAATATTCATTTATTACAGATAAAAATGTATTATTGAAAGCCTAATCACACTAAATATATCACACAGCATACAGTCAGAGAATAATCGTTTCACTTCCTTAAATATTCAAAATGTGTCAAATGCATTTGCATATTTGAAATAGATATATATTTTATATGGCAAGTAAATATTTTGTAAACGTATGATTTGAGGTTTTCACAACGGTGAGTATGAAGATTTCCGATTCATCGCCCTAATGACGGTGGCAGTATGACCTCTGAAACGTTGGTTAACATCGACCAGACTACACAGCGCAACAACACAGAAGACAGAAATCTTCATACTCATCGCCCTGATGACGGAGGCAGTATGACCTCTGAAATGTTGTTAAACATCGACCAGACTGCACAGCGCAACAACCCAGAAGACAGAAAATTCGTACTCATCGCCCTAATGACGGAGGCAGTATGACCTCTGAAACGTTGGTAAACATCGACCAGACTACACAGCGCAACAACCCAGAAGACAGAAAATTCGTACTCATCGCCCTGATGACGGGGGCAGTATGACCTCTGAAACGTTGGTTAGCATCGACCAGACTACACAGCACAACAACCCAGAAGACAGAAATCTTCGTACTCATCGCCCTGATGACGGAGGCAGTATGACCTCTGAAACGTTGGTTAACATCGACCAGACTACACAGCGCAACAACACAGAAGACAGAAATCTTCATACTCATCGCCCTGATGACGGAGGCAGTATGACCTCTGAAACGTTGGTTAACATCGACCAGACTACACAGCGCAACAACACAGAAGACAGAAATCTTCATACTCATCGCCCTGATGACGGAGGCAGTATGACCTCTGAAACGTTGGTTAACATCGACCAGACTACACAGCGCAATAACCCAGAAGACGGAAATTTTCATTTTGCAAACTGTTAGTTATTTTCAGCTAGAACCAAATTAAAATATTCCAATAGCTATTAGATCAGCTAATTAAACACTCAAGATAAAATTTAATAACAATCAGCTCATTAGCTTTGAAAATTAAGAGTGTGGAAGGGCAGACACAATCTCACTATTTTTAGGGCACTTTTTTATTCCTGCAAAGAATGTTATACAAATTCACGTCGTAAAGCGCAATTTCTTGTCTATGATCGTTTGAGTGATGGGCCGAGCAAAACCCGAAATGTTTTCAAACAGAAAGGCACCCTGACATTTAAAATAAACGCTAAATGGAAAAGATCTAAGAAAAACATAACGTCCCTTCTCTTTAAAATTCTCAAGTCTAATAAGAAATCCATCGTAAAATAACAATCTTCTGTTTAGTAATCCATTTTGTGCACATCTAACCAAGTATAATTTTACACTTACGTCAAATTTGTCAGATACAATCTCATTTTCTTGCGCCACCATCATGATGTAAATGTAAACTTTAAAATAACATTTGAAACTGAATTTTTAGACATATTCATAATCTATCCACACACACACAGAACTCCACATGCCTAAGACCACCGCAGGCCAGTCAGTAAAGTGGCTGGTTACTAGCTAGGCCAATTAGGATCGATTCTGGCCATAGTTTTACACAGTGATTGAAGAGAACTCACAAAAATCATTTTTTTTGTTAACATATTCGGAAGGTGGACAATGTCTAACATAACCGCAATGATATGTGTTTTGTTCAGATTCCTTTTACTCGAATGGTACGTGTCCATGTTTTGAACCAGAGGCTTAGGGTTGTGAGGGCATGGATACAAAATAGCCTGGCATCTGTATTCGTAAAATAGAGTAACACAAGACGGGTGATCAAATACCAGCGTTCATTTAACTGTATATAACGTGGATTCGGATACAAAGGCGTAATTCAGAGCGACAGGACATCCGAGTGAAAAGAAAACTTCTTGACACCTTTTGTAACATCTGAGTCCTATTTTCTTCATCCTTTTTGCTATTCCTTCAAATATAAGAGCAATCCGTTGAATGTGACTGAGATTCAAGCCGGCTTTATGCTGTTTCATTCTGCTTAACAGTATTATCCTAAGTAAGATCTGAGCTTCTCACGGCGGTGTGTCTGAACATGGATGTCGTCTGGGTTGTAGCACCATGTAATCTGGTAGAAGTTAACCGACGTTTCGGAGGTCGTTGCTGTCTCCATCATCGCATTTTCCATAATGCAATAGTTCGGCCTATAAGCTTATTCCTTGCACCGTCTTTCTTATATGTTATCCCCTCCCAGCCAGTTGACTCCAGTTTGCGTCACAGCCCAGAAGAAGAGTTGTCAAACTAGAAATTGGGGAAGGTTTTGCTTCTGTTTCTCCTTCTTAGAATCCATTCTACACTGCCCCGCACAGTTCTGATATTCCGGCCCGGCACACAGAGTAAAAGAGAAAAAAATATTAACTCATAAAACTTCGTCGAGTACAATATTCTTCAGTTCAACAGCCTACGTAAAAAGTAAAGTAAAATTTGTCCCACTATACGCCATGTAGGCGCTTGGGGTGAGAGGAGGTATAGCTCCTCCCTTCCTTGACCTCAGCACTAGATGGGGGTGAGTGGCATTTATATTAAATGCACACATTATATTTCTCACAAAAGGACAGATGATCCTAATATGTAACATACAAATTCAAGTAAAAGTCTAACAATAGTCTGTGGACTACATGAAGCCTTCTGCCATTGTCATATGAATTACAGTTCTGCGTTTACACAACTCTATATTCTCTTTTCAAACTTTAAAGGTAGGCCTAATATAAAATTAACTTTTACAGCTTAATTAACCTCCGAAATATACTACTGTAACGGACTTCCTCTGGACATACTGCGTGCTCACATTCAGATATTCCGGAAGTCACAGAACGTATGCTAGACGTTAATTGGGATAGCTGCGGAGGCCTATATATTTTGTGCAAATAAAACGACAGCTCTAATAATAGGCCCTTCAGGCAAGTTCACAGAATCTACATGGAACGTACCTAATTATTTCGTTTTCAAACGAACTGACTGTAAGGTCTGGTAATTCTGTATGCATTCAAGTCACAGAACACAAAGACCAACAAACTACACTACTACTACCATTTTACACGTCATTAAATAAGAGAGGCTTCAAAATTCCAGCTTCAAATTTGAGTGTTCTACAGAGATGTTTAGAGGCATAAAGCTACTTCGTTGTCGTTGCAGGGAAGAAAGAGATACTGTCAAATGCGCTGTGTATCGTTGCATCGTACCAAAGGGTCCTCAAATATTTACTGAGTCTTATAAGAAATCACTGTCTATTTAACATAAACAGACCAATTATATTTAATTTAAATGTAATGATAATTTGAATTTAAACCTTAGTTTTAATTTTAAGTACATGATTAGCATATTACATCGTAAAGTTTACCTGCAGATGAAATTCTAATATCGAAACATGTTTCCATTAAATATGTATTTTGTAGCAGTATAATCATAGTGTGTCAGAAGGTAATATCTTCCTCTAAGAGTTTAAAATAGCTGGTCAAGAAATTCACCTCAGATGTACGGGTAAGAGGTGATTGTATCGGACACGGCGAGACAGAACTCGGGCCTGTTACGTCCGCTTGTCGACCCAAGGCATTTCCACCTTCCATGCCAACTTAACTCACATGATGAAGTGACATTTTATAAAGTACGCAGTAATACAACACACTTTATCCCAACTTCTTTCTAGTGGCCTTTTACAGAACACGGGCATAGGACTTTTTGTGTACCATTTCCATCAAGGTCCTACATAAAAAAATCACAACTCAACTGACAATTATAAATCATTATTTAATGTTTTGCCACTGATGATGACCTCTTGAGGTCGAAACACGTTTGGCTCAAAGTGTTATTTAATGTGTAAACAGTTTTGTTTGTATATATGATTTTATACAGGATGAGTCAGAAGTATGTTTACAAACTTCGTGTGCGTGTTCCAGGATCAAAAATAAGAACAAAATGTTCCTATGAACATGGGGACGCAAATGTTTCATTTTCGAAATAATGGCCAAAAATAAGTTTCGAGATTAACAACCAGAAACAAACTGAAATAATGTGAAATTCTTACAGCTTATGAAGAAAAGCAATGTGTTTATAATCAGTATTAAACAACTGTATAGAAGAAATATACATAGTCAAGCCACGTCGAAAAATTAGGAACTTACAGATGGCTCAACATAGCAAAGAAACCGAAAGGAAAGTGACATTAAAATGCTGAAGACAAACAGCAATGAATAATAAAATGAGAAGAACGTAAAGGAAAAACAGCGAAGAGGTTAACTTATTCTTTCGTGGAAATAAATTAATAAAAATGTGTAAACAAGACTAAAATAATGAAAGTAAATAATTAAAAGGAAGTCACCGATGAAGGACAAACTAAACAAAATACGGGTATGAGTAAATAATATAAATAATTACTAATTTATCTTTACAAACTAAACAAATATGTTTTTAGAACTGAAAGAAAATGAGAAGCACAAACTATTTTGGCAGTGTTCCAGGAGCTTTATTATACCGGGTCTTAAATTAATAACCTGAAGCTAACTACTAGTTCATTACTTACGTTTCAAAGACAAGATGACACTTTCCTCCCTCTAAGCAAGCGGCGTTTAAATTTGCCTCCAGAGGAACGCTCCGGGGCCGGTGTGTCATAACGAAAACCTGCTTATTCCAAAATTATCAAACTCCACATAAATTGAGCTCACTTAAATTTAAATACTTTCAAACAAATTCTCTATTTTTGATCCAATGTAATTATTTCTATCAGAAGGAATAGGTTTACGGTGTCCTAACTGATATAACTAAGGAATTAATGGACCTATGAAAACTAAATTTAATGGACGCTCAACGTCGGTTTCCAATTCCGTGTCCTATGAGCTTATCTTAGCTAAACATGGAGTCTTCTGGTGGCGTCGCGACGATAGGCGACTCAACGCTCCGCGTGAGTTTGTCACAATAATTGCTTATGGCCTCCGATGCTTCCGCTGGCTTCATTTGCGTTTCGGAGTCGGCGTATTTTTTCCAAACTTCGTGTCAATATCATCCAGGAAAAAATCTCAGGTAATTTTCGAATCTTTTTACGGATTAAGACAATTGGCGTCGCGAAGCTGCTAGTCGGTTTGTCATCAACGAGCCACATTGCTTCCCAAGTTTCTCTTGTCTTGGCAGTCACAAACCGACGCTCTGCGTCGGTTTGTGACTGTCGTGTCGCCTGACGTCTTCACCGATACTCGAACCCAGTGCAGTTTTCGGATTTGTGACATTTGGTTTAGCGCCGTTCACCTGTCGTGCCCACTAACGAAACTACAGAAATTTTCAATGGGATTTGAACCCACGACAGTTTTTCGGAGTTCTGGACTTGGTTTTCGTAATCTCATTTCCGGACCAAGCAACTTTCTGCTGAGAGTCATTCTTCTACCACGCTTACTTTACCAGCTACAGGAGAAGCCTACAGCGGGACTCGAACTCAGGTCAATTTTCCGGAGTTTTGATTTTTCTGTGATCTATTCCTGGTCTCAAGAAATGAGTATGCTAAGTATGATGTAAATAGGCTCATCATTACTTAATCCATTAGAAAACGATCACATAAAACCATAATTTCAAATATAGTTCATGCGAGTTTCGACCTTACAGGGCAAAATCATTAACGAGACTATCTGAAAAACCACATTAGGTGATAGGCAAATTTAGCGCCAGGTTTCGAACCTGGGAAAAGAATCCTTGAATTTCCAAATGAACGTCAACACAATACGTTCAGTTTCACGACACACAATTGATGACATGATACACTATTATAATCATTACATCCTGATTTCTGACAGCGTAGTTCCATGTAATGTACAGGCCTAATTTTTTTATTGAAAAACTATAAAAGACTTTAGAGTTGAGAGTATACAAAACGATTATTTCATTGACGCTTCCTGAATCTTGCAATAAACTCATAAATCACAACTCTATTTCAATACTTTCAAAACTGGGAGTCTATACCACCCCTGAGGTAATTTTAGAATATTAAGAATCTACAGCCAAGTCAGATGAAAAGATTTACTTACATTCAAGATAATGCAATTCAATGAATACAGTAGAGTAAAAATATTCAATGTATACTTATGTTTGTGCGGTTCAATCAAGAGGAGTGGAGTCAGAAGGAACTACTAGCTCTCCGCGAAATCTCATAGCGTTATGGAGTTTCTCAATCAATAAAACCCCGAAAACCACAGATCTATTTAAGATTTGAGGTTTTCATAGCAGTGAGCATGATGTTAACATCGATCAGACTACACAACGCAACAACCCAGAAGACAGAAATCCTCATACTCATCGCCCTGATGATGGAGGCAGTATGACCTCTGCAACGTTGGTTAACATCGACCAGACTACACGGCGCAACAACCCAGAAGACAGAAATCCTCATACTCATCGCCCTGATGATGGAGGCAGTATGACCTCTGCAACGTTGGTTAACATCGACCAGACTACACGGCGCAACAACCCAGAAGACAGAAATCCTCATACTCATCGCCCTGATGATGGAGGCAGTATGACCTCTGAAACGTTGGTAAACATCGACCAGACTACACAGCACAACAACCCAGAAGACAGAAATCTTCATACTCATCGCCCTGATGATGGAGGCAGTATGACCTCTGAAACGTTGGTAAACATCGACCAGACTACACAGCACAACAACCCAGAAGACAGAAATCTTCATACTCAGAATCGCCCTGATGATGGAGGCAGTATGACCTCTGAAACGTTGGTAAACATCGACCAGACTACACGGCCCAACATCCAAGAAGACAGAAATCTTCATACTAAGAATCTCTCTGAAGATGGAGGCTGTATGACCACCGAAACGTTAGTAAACATCTACCAGATTACACAGCGCATCACATCAGAAGGCAGGAATCTTCATACTCACCGCTGAGAAAACTTCAAATATCGCCCTGAAGATGGAGGCAGTGTGACCTCCGAACTTTACTTTTATACGCTTTAAATCGAATGGTAAGTATTCGTACCACCTGCCCCAACATTCGTTAAGACTTTGTGTTTATGGGTTTTGTGTGGTTCTCGCTGTAATCAGCGAACAATTCCTTAAACAGCGTCAACCAGTTGATCTCTGTAATGGTGAAGAGTTGTGTTTTCTTCGCGGTACGGACTGGATTCTTAAATATCATTCAAGGATTCATTCGCTAACAGCATTCTGACATTTTAAGTCCATCGTTGTACTTCAAATTAACTTATTTTACAGAATTAAATTCTTCAAGACTATTATAATTTTCCTTCAACTGTTTAATGTGCCTGATTTCAGTGTTATTCAGGGACAGGTGGTCACGGAAGGGAGAGGGGCTGTGCCCCTGTCATTAGCACGTTAACCATGGTAAACCGAAGTACTGATGGTTACCGTGGTAACCAATGTAACCATGGTGATCTTATGTATTGTCTCATCCTACTGACGGTTACTATGGAAACTATTTCAACCTCACGCACTTTCTTTCCCTCATCGACGCCTCACAGTCTGGTGGCAGTCGACCGGGACGGAGTAGCGTAGTGAATACATTTGCGACTGTCGTGACTAGATAGAAGCATTTCAGATCGACCGAGCACTCTAGAGCAAATTAATAAATGAAAAATGCGTATCACGACAACAAAGTATCTGGTCTCGCTTGCAACTGTTTAGTGTTTTGTATTTTGGCTTATTGTCGTCTATAAGATGGGACACATAAAATTGAAATGTTATCCCTTCGTTTGTGTAAATCTGGAGTTTTTCTCTCGCGTTTAGGGAAGATCACAGATTGGGGGAGCTTCAAAGCAAGGTGCACAGGGTAGTATTTTAAAATACGGAGGCTGGTGATAATATCTAACATTGGCTCGCAGTAGTTACTAATATAAATTCGACTTAATATCGCAAATATATCATTGCAAACAAATCGACTCGAGAAACCATTCGAATAAAATAAAAACTATTTATGTGCTTTAAACACGTGAATCAGTAACGTAGGTTACAACGCAGGTCATTAAATTTCTGTTATTACAAATCCTAAACTTTCATTACCACAAATGTCTGCCATAAGACTGTAAAACCACACAATTCCTACTGTTCAAAAAAGATTTCTGACATACAGAATTCAATAGTAAACACCAGCGCGTGATTACATTAGAATGTGACAATCCGATCTTACAATGAAGGCAAATTCATTTCTTTTCCAAATAAACCACTCACCATCTCCCACGTATCAAATTACACATCCGCATTCTCTCACTTCTCACAGCCTTGCTGATTGATTCACACGCAAACCGCATACGAACTCTGAATTAGATTATCTACCTGGCAACTGAATCATCATGACTGGTCTATTTTTCGAAATAATTTTACACAAAATTTCCTTCGATAGTTACTGAATCAATTTTCGGCCCCGCCCGAAGTCCCATTACACCCAAAAAATAAAATAATGCCTTCCCTTCATGCATTTCCGAGGTTTCGAATTCTTGTCTTAAAACATAAATTTTGGTCAGATTAAGTTCGAAGTTCCTGACACTCGCATATGCGGAATTCTCATTAACAACCACTGTCCTAGAAAGAAATGTACGCCATTTTTCGGTCTGAAACACTCCTCCCGTCTCGTTATAAAGGTGATACGTAATATAAATGGCATTAGTTTACCATGAAATGGATACTAGAACAAATTTATTATTCGTAATTTACCATTGCACACGAATGAGTGACAAATGTTTCGCAGATCAACTGTTGATGACCAGAATTCCTTCGTCCCATTGGTTTGTATAATGTAAAACGCCGCGTTTATCAATCCGCGAACGTAAAGTAGTGCGTTAAAGAACTAGAATTACTACGAAATGTCTTCGTCTGCTTACATCAAATAATTCAGATTTCTTACTAATGTCCTATTCTCCTACAGATACCAAACTACGAGATTCAAATCAGATCTCCCGAGTTCCGATACTCAACTCTTAACTTTCTATTTTATTCTTACGCAAAGGGACTTGAACCGAAAACTATTCTCGTTCTTCACGCGCATGAACATCAGTGAACTTATTTTCACTCGCAGTGGCCTACATAAACTCAGTATTTCGATATTTCTCGCTTTTTAACGGGGCTGGACGGCATTTAGTCACAATATCATCAGCAATTCTAAAGTCTCTTCATTTGGGTGCTATTATTATTCCAAATTGAACGTAAAACTTTTAGATACACAAAACATTAATAAGCATTCAGCTTCCAAGCGAAACATTATATCCTGAAAGTGTCGCCTAATGGAAATTTACATACACTATAGACCCATTAGTTTATAGCAAAAATTAATTAATTTTTTTTAAAGCCCATATACGCTTTGGTAGTGAAAATATTCCACACCTTTAACGCAGCCCAAAATTTCATTACCATGTTCATAACCCCCACCGGTTCTTACACAGCCAGCTGAATCCAATTCACGCCCTCCCAATCTACATAACTAATATAAATTTTTATATCATCCTATCTTTTCACATTGGTTTAGTTAAAAGTTGCTGCCAACAGTACGAAATACTCTTTCACATTTAACTCCGAATGCCAATCTACCAACAAGCCGGGCTGTAACTCGGTGCATTATCTGCTGAGCCATCGGTCACGCGATGTGCCAATCGGACAGCTCGCTACTTAACTCAATATTTCAAACGATCAGCCACTAAGTAACCTGATCAATCACTCAGCACATCGACTAGACAGACTTATATAGTATTTTAAGTGGTTAGATAGTCAACCAGGCACTATCTATCAGCCATACAATCAATTCTTCATTACATCAGTCCATGATATATTCAATCATAAAGCATACGAACTGGTAAAAAAAGTCTCCTTTTAAAGACGATCTATAGCATTCTAGTGGAACAAAAGAGCGTAGAAAAATCGAAAATTATTTATATATTTATATTTTTAAAATTAATACGAATACGAAAATAAAAACAATTGAATAATATCCAAAGGGAAAAGTATCAAAATTACTTTATTTTAAACTTACAAACTACCGACGAAACGCAAAAGAGCGTAGAAAAATCGAAAATTATTTATATATTTATATTTTTAAAATTAATACGAATACGAAAATAAAAACAATTGAATAATATCCAAAGGGAAAAGTATCAAAATTACTTTATTTTAAACTTACAAACTACCGACGAAACGTCCGTGGCAGTGGGAATGAAAACCCCGAGGACACCAATGGGTGTTTAGTTCCTTTAATCTCACTGGTAACTATACACCAGAATTACGTTACTTTAAACTTACAAACTACCGACGAAACGTCCGTGGCAGTGGGAATGAAAACCCCGAGGACACCAATGGGTGTTTAGTTCCTTTAATCTCACTGGTAACTATACATACCACCTGCTTCAACAACCGATAACTCGTTTTTCATTCATGGCTTTCTTATGATTCTCATAACAAACCGCGGTTATATACGAAAACAGCATTATGTAGCTTATTTTGCAATGGTGAAGTGTCGTGTTTTCTTTGCGGTACGGACTGAATTCTTAAATAATATTCAGAGGAGCTTTGGCTTTCAGTGTGTCGAACGAAGGCGGCTAGTCGACAAGTAGGTAACTCATCTGTTTAACAAATATATCCTTCTGCTAGTTAAGTCAACCAACCAAAAATTTTGAATCCTGGTCTAGAAGTCTGCGTTCGCTCCTCAGTGCCAACGTCTTCCATAAAAATAATTCAATTCTTAATTCATATTATTATAATTATATAATAATACTAGATGTGGAGAGTGAAAGCAAAAGTAATCCCAATAATTATAGGAGTAACTCCAACTGTCTCCAAGTCACTCAGAAAATATTTGGCCAACATCCCGGGCGAACACGAAATCAGGGAACTTCAAAAACCCGCCATTTTGGGATCTTCATACATCATTCGAAAGACGCTGTTTAAAATATGTAGTCATCTCTAACAACAAAACTATATAATGCCTGTAACACGTATTAAAAACGAAACGTATTTCGGAAATAGGTTTGTCTCGGGTACATAGAAGTAAATACTCTGTAAAATGGTGAATAAATGGAATAATAATAATAATACTCTGATGTGTTACAGAGTAAAAACGTCTTTTACATTCGTGAAACTTCAGTCTGGTGGCGAAATGCTAGCCAGAACAGAGTTCCTGCAACTGGCAATCACAGACTGGCTGCAGCGAGGTGTTAAGAAGTGCGGAAGACGCAGGCCGGAAGATCAGAGACTGATCGAGGTCGGATGAAATTCTTCCTGATTCATATGAGACTTAGGCGGAAGGTGGTTTAATTTGTTAACATATGATACCAAATTTCATGCTAATCGAGGAAGAGATGAAGTAACAGATTGTGTTGAAAAAGAATTATAATTAAGTCCCAAGAAATGCAAATTTAGATGAAGGTAGCGTGTCTTAAACCACTCTCAGATTTTACGACTCAGACTCCATTATTTTTTTACTGTGATATGACGTCACAGATTGCTCTGGAAGTAATCCGAGGACTTGGCGTGATTTAGGTTTTGTACTTAGAAGATGAGAGGGTAAAGAAAGTGCTTAAAAAAGGGGGTTACGCCCTCTACATAGGGGTAAACGGGATGCTGCAATGGGATCATGTTTTTGGCAGAAAACAGATCTTCAATGATGACGAAGCAGCTTCTAAGAGAAAAACCTGCAATGATTTCGCACAATTAACGAATAGTGAGCGGAATTTATTTGAATGAATTTGGATGTAAATTTAAAACCAAAATTAGTTGAGACATGCATCGGAAAAAACATAGGGAAGGAAAGGAAGAAAAGAAGGAAGATGAAAGAAGGAGAGAAAGGAAGAAAAGAAGGAAGAAAGTAAGAAAATGAGGAAAAGGAAGAAAATAAGGAAAGAAGAAAAGAAAGGAAGAAATGGAGAAAGGAAGGAAGAATGGAAGAAAGGAAAGTTCAAAGGAAGAAAAGAAGGAAGGTGAAAGAAAGAGAGAAAGGAAGAAAAGAAAAAAAAAAAGGAAAACGGAAGAAAAGAGGAAAGGAAAGAAAATGGAAGGAAGGAAAAAAGAAGAAAGGAAGGAAGAAAGTAAGAAAATAAGGAAAGAAGAAAAGAAAGGAAGAAATGGAGAAAGGAAGGAAGAATGGAAGAAAGGAAAGTTCCCAATCATGAGAAAGAAGCCTTTGTGGAAAGTGAACGGCGCCACTTGAGGTTCCCAGCCTGTGGTTCGCAAGACGCGGGTGTTACATGGACAGAGGAAGCAACTCAATAAATACGTCAAGGAATGTTTCAGCTGTCAAGCTGAGATTTCCAGTTAAATGTTGCGTGCTCTGTTCTACGTCGGTCGTCATGTCGTCAGACACTTCTGCTATTCCACGAGAATGCCTTTATCTCTGTGACGTGTTTATTTAACGACGCCTTTACCAGTAGCTAAGACTACACAGCGTCGAACGTGAGGATAACAGTGAATAAATAATTGGAAAGGATGTGGAAGGAAGCGGTCGTGACCTACTTTGTGATACTATTCTCGTATAAAAATGCTTCGTGTTTTTTAATTTAAATTGCCTTTAGGAATAATAGAACGGGCCTAATTGTGTTATCCAGAAGTATTAAATAATTTAACGCCGTGTAAAAGAACAGTCGGTGTTTTAATACAAATAAAATTAAAAACGGATTCTACGAACATTATATCGATTTACCCAATATTCTAAAATGTCAGTATTTTAATTACGCATAAATGAAGCACTTCATTGTCTCAGAGACGAACGTCCGAGTTTGTTCAGAATACTTTAAAAGACAGAACTCTGTGTAACGTCGGAAATGCACCAAAGTCTAAATTCCCTGAGTTAAACACAGAGACCTCCTCTGTACCATTATTTTTGCGCAAATATCGTACACCTTGGGAATTACGGAGTCAGATATTTTATACCACAAAGTTACTTAAACCGAACTCTTCAGAGAAAAGGGCAAATTTATGTCCAAATATTGAGGTTAATGTAATTTTATAGTCGATAAGTTCATGCGGGCGTTTCATATGGTAGACAGTTTTTGCACTAAAATTTACGTCCTTGGAACATTTACTTCTAAAACTTCCGATTAATTCCCTAACAACCAGGAATTTAAGCATTTACGCTCATAAGAGCCCATGTCACAACAGGTAGGATTGTAAAATATTTTCACGATTATCTCAATACGTTTGCGAAAGATTTCAAGATCAGAGACACCGCAATTAAAATAAATTATTTTAATTAATAAATCATCGGCCAAACACTTGTTCTTGCCGACTTTGTATCCAGATAATGATGATGACGAAAATGATTATTATTCTGTGAATATCTCTTCATGACTTGACATGCAAAGCTACAACTTGAACTAATGACCCCAATCAGAATGAGAGAAGAACACAAATCATGAGGATATTTCTCTTCGAATTTAACCAGAAATTTCTCTCAACTACGAAATACGGAATAGGACACGTGTACACATACCCTTTTTTGCTTAGTATGACCGATACTATGACCTCCCAGTATATTGACCTTTCCTCCTGGGACACTCTGTATATACACGCGCGCGCTCACGCACGCGTACACACACACATGCAAAATATAAAGTTAATTATTTTTGAGATGATAAAGTTGCGTCATATTGTGTAAATATATATTTGTTTAAATCTTGTCAGTCTAATCACAATAAAATTCCTTTATTCGTGTTTTTTTCCGTCTAATCACAATTGTATATAAATAAAATTTATACATAAGATATTAAAATATCATTTACATATTTGGTACATCTTTTTACTACATGTTTCGGTTACATTGAACCATCTTCAGGTGTAAAGTTAAAAGTTAAAAATTATAATCTTATAAACTAAAACTTAATTACTGTTGTTGTGTAACTTCTGATGATGTTTATTTCCAAACTCATTGGAGTGAGGGTATATTTTTTGAAGTGATAGTGGTTCAACATTGGCCGATTTTTTTAAAATTTACTTCCGAGTCATTTCATTCCATGTAATTGAGGTCTGGTAAAATACAAAGAAAATAATTTCTGAATTACAAAGTTTTGATAGTTTCTGTGAAGTCAGACATGCACATCATATCCGTGGTCTAACAGCAGACGCCGTAGACGAGCGTTTGTTTTTTGTTCTTAATACAGAATACACGGTTAGAACTTAAATGTGCCAAGTTTATATCGTCCAGAAGATAAAAACTAGTTACCGATGTAATCCCACATGGAGCAATCATTCAAAAAGAGATGAGGTTCCAAGAGAAATATAAGAGTAAACAGAATATTTGTAAATTATATTTACATACGACGGGAACACGTCAGAAAGATAAAAGAACGGAGGAACTTTAAATGCGTTGTTCAATTTTAAACCAAAAAGCTATTTTAGAAATGAATATGTTACGTAATTTTTTTTAAAAGATGTATACACACGAGGTTAGCATTCCGTATAATACTGTGAGCACATCTTTCTTGAGACATTCTTTATTTGCTTTTTGAACACAATTAGAGCGAAAAAGATACCAAAATAATATTCGTATATATAAGTTACGGACAGAATGATTCTATAAATCAGCAGCAGTTGATAAGGAATTACCACATATTCTAGGTTAAAGAAACCAAAATATAAAAACGAAACATCATGGCGGTACACGCATTGACATTAAATCTATAAACAAATTTCGGACCAAGGCGATGAATGTAATATACTCATGCGAAAACAAATGAATATGTAATGGCTTCATGCAGTGCTTGTCAGTTCGTTGGTATAATTGATATCATCTGTGTAATATCAATAAAAGTGTGCTAGAAGAACAGGTTTGTTTCTCTATAAAAGACCATTGTGGTGCAATACCACCTCCATAGCACAGACTGGATGTCTCTGAATCCAATATTTCTACAGACATGTCTCATATTTAATTACATCGTATTTGTTTCATTACTTAACGTTAAAAACACGTGGTCTGGATGCTTATAAATTAAAATTGTTTAACTGAAATAAGAGACGTCTTATTTTATAAATAGCCCCTACGTTTTCTTTACGGGACCAGCCACATTTTTACAAACGTCGTTTAATAAATGATATGGAAAATATAAAGATAATCTATTACAGACTATGTTTTCTAGTCAAGAATAAGATCTATTTAATTAATATTTAATTAAATGTAAATCGAATGTTTCGTTAAGGAGCATCACATGGTATTTTAATTATCTTAATTTTAAATTAAATTGTGATTAGACGGACAAGATTAATTAATTAAATATATATTTTCACAATATGACGCAACTCTATCATCTTATGAATAAGATCTATTTAAACAAATGTATCAGTGTAAAAACTTGAAAACACATTTTCGAAATATCTTCACGTGTTTTATTAACAATTAGAGGAAACGTCACAAATTGGACTGAAATTCGCTTCTTTTTTTGTGTGTGAATACGAAACTAATAGGTAAAAAAGTTAATGATAAATCTTACATTATTCTGATTTATATAGTCTACAATCTACTGCAACACTTTCTCTCACAACATTTGTGATAATACTTGCGTAATGACTCAGAAAACAAATAACGCCTGTTTAAATCGTCTGCACTGCTCTGTGGACGACATCATCGCCAGCTCCTTCAAAGAGGAAAAGTTAACATATCGCTTCCATGAAGCAGAAGCCGTTTTCTGAGAGACAAGGTGCTGTTACAAAGGAAAGAGAGAAAGCCCTCTATAAGAAAACCATCAATGTCGTATATTCAAACAGACTTATATTCTTAGACGCTGTTTCTAGCTGAGAACGCTTATTAACAGCTTCAGAGGGCATCAGACACGTTACAGGATTTGGACAAATGCTTCTCACCAGTTTACTTAAATATATCTGAGATAGTATAGTTGCGTCATATTGTGATATTAATTACAATAATTATTATA